>VZZY01013897.1:94320-111620 GCA_013400335.1 Eurystomus gularis
TCCAGAGGTCCCTTACAAACCCTCTCATTCTGTGATTCTGTAAATCAAGGGGCTTTTTGTTGATTTACTATGATCTCGAAGTTAGAAAGGAGCTTTACAAAAACTGATCACTGATAACTGCTTCTCAAGGCTGCCAATATAATCAAAAGAAGCATTTCTGCTTTGCAGTCCAAGGTACTACCACTGCAATTACTAAGCAGATCACTTAGATATAACTGGTATCAGCACAGAAGGAAATTAACTACACTTTGTATGTTTCCTCCCCACTACTAAAGGGGACTCTCATCTTTCCAAGAGGATCCAATATAAATCTGCAAATATCATGTAAAAATACACTTGTGTAGAACTTGTGGCTTATGAAACTAAGTTTTGATGAAAATACTTTCTTTTCAAGGTCTAGTAATTGTTATCTTCAGACAAAAAATGGAAATACAATTATGATCCACTGCACTTAGCGGATACAGTCATTTTTCCCTGTGTTCATCGGATTATACAAAAAATTATACTGAAAAACTTACAAAGCATTATCCATGCAGAGGGAAAAAAAAAATAAAAAAAAATCATAATCCCAGGGAGCTACGCTTACCTGCTGACAAGCCATTGTAATCTGATTTCTGCCGAGGAGCTCAAACCACCACAAATCACTATTACCAAAAACACTGGTATTTTATTGTGTTCACTAAACACAAGGGTATATACAAAATTAATTCAAAGGAATTGTACACTGGAGTATCTAGAGCGCTGCCAAGTTTCTTCTCTTTTTCCCCTCCTGCTAGGTAGGGTTAAAGTGGCATTTCACAATGTTTCTTTCTTCAGTTACTAATTCAGATAGTTGCATGACTGCTCTTGATAAGTTATGCAACAGTAATCACTTTCAGAGTACAGAAATGTCTCCTCTAAGATCTCTTATTCTCTAGCTCTTATCTCAGAATATACACACATATATATATATTTACCCTAAATACAAAAAGTTATCTGTCCTAGTAATGTCTTAATGTTATACAGACTGTTAATAGGATCTTAGATACTGACTTTGCTAAAAAAAAGAAATTCTTTCTAACAGTTTAGTCATGACATCCCACCCTGCTGTATCATCTTCAAATCTATGAGGCTTTCTAATATCATCAAATTTGAAAGCATTTTTAAAAGCTCTATTTCAGTTTTGGGGCTTGGAGGCATATATATTATTAGTACGACTTCAATCCTTTTTCCATGGACTGGCACTTCCATCAAAAGTGTTCCTCTCCTTTCTACTTAATACCACATAGAGTAAGAAAGACACATGAGAACACTGGATTTGGTATTAAAAAGCTGTAATACCAGTACAAGACCGCTCCTAAAATGAACTAGAATGTAGCAGTACCTCTCTGCTATTGCTGTCCTCTATTACTGTTCAGCTGCTCACTGAGTGACTGAAAGGCAGCCTGTTCCAAACCAGAGCCTTACACAGTTTCAAGCTACCTAGTTCACGACTTAGAAAATAAGAACGCTTCAGGGGAAAAGTTAGTAACTCAAACACCAGAATTACAATAATGCCAAAAGAGATAAGAGCTGCTAGAGAAATACAGTAACACAGACAGACTTTTCAGGAATATACATACTGACTGGTAGAACTGCAACCCTAGTTAGGAGCGCAATGTCTGAACACTCTCAACAGGTAGCACACAAAGAATTATAGCAGAAAGTCTGCTCTTTAAAGTAAACCTCCATAGCTTAATAGCAAAACACACAGTTAAACTACTAAGTTCATCACTGCCGCTGACGTCACCTGTTTTATTACAAGCTGCTTTTAAGTTGGTAGTATTGCCCTTGTATGTTTAATGGATGAAGCAGAGACCAGCTGCTCAGCCTATGCTACAGTTCAAAGCGACTGAAGGTATTAGATTCTACCTCAATAGGAAACATGGGAGAAAAGGAGCACTGGAGAAGCTAGATAAGCACAAAAAGTCTAATTTTATTTCCTTACGGGACTGCAAAAAGACAGAACACAGAAAGCCTGTCTCTTGGTGATTGCATGCCAATTTTTGAAGTCACTACAAAGCGCTGCAACTTGGTAAGTGCCTCAGATACCGAGTGCTCTTGAGGAGACAGTTTTGAGGTATTCTAAAAGAGAATTTTTATAATTTCATGCTGCAACTAGGGAAAGACAGAGGAACCTTAATACTGGCAGCATTCTAGAGAGCTGACAGACATCTGCCATTGAAAGAATTATTTAAGTGTAATGCTGTGGGATACAAATTGCTTTTAGGCAATGACTACGGAACCACATATTGCACAACTAAGCATTCATAATAGGATAAAGTTTAGCTTTCTATCAACTAATAACCAACTTGGGAATGGTACTAGTATTACAATAACACAGTACTATGACAAATCAAAATAACTTTTTAACAGATATAATTTTAAAAAATTAAATCCGTGGAGGAGTGAGAATTAATCTGAATTTCAGAGGAAGAATGTGCTCATTAGAAGCCCAGCCAGTCTCACACCAGCAACACCCAAGGCATTTAAGAGGCTAATGTGGATAACTACATTTTAACAAGTGAGATGCTCATTCCACACTGCTATGAAATGCAGAGTCCGTCTGACTCTCAAGAAGACTGCTGATGAAATGTTGGTGTACATCCATCACACTTCTCCATCACAATAAAGTAGAACGTTCTTCAAGTGCTTACCCCAAGCAAAGTGAAACTCCTTTCACCTTTCCTTTCTTGGTTAAACTCTCTCACTCAGACTCAGCCTCTAACCACAAAAAAACCACAGAAAAACATCAAAGTAAAAAGAAGTTTTCAGCAGTACCACATTATTTCATCTGAAACATAAATCTCATCTTAAAGGTAGATCAGTCAAATGTGGGAAATTTCAATGCAGGGCGTTAGACATCAAATTTGCATTGCATTAGTCATTTTAAGGGGCAATCACCTTGTTACAAGCAAGTTTCAAATGAGAGGAGTTCCTTTGTTCTTAAGTGCCACATAGTCCACCATGGTCCAGTTTTTAGGGAAGTTATTTCTATGGAAGTGCAAAAAAGATACTCACTGTCTTTCCTTCCCTCTTCTGGCTTCTGATGAAGAGGCTTCCAGGGAAACTTTAAACCACATACACTAAAAAAGAATTCTTTTTCAACGCAGAAAAATACAGTTCCTCGTAAAGCATGCTGAGGAGAGTGATACCATGCCAAAAACAAGCTCCTGTCTACTGGCTCCATCAGTTCCTCCTTGGATATGCATGGGTTTGTTAGCGTTTGAGAAATCATTTGCATTCTCATTTTGGCTTCTTGCAAAGTATAATTGCTTAACTAATCCATATCGCACTGAAAACTATTTTTCCAAGAACCTAGGTTAACTACAGGAATACTTTCCACGTTTCGTTTTGAGCTCTTCAAAATAAGATGACAATGACACTCCTCATTTAAGAGAGGAAGGGATTTCTTGCTCTTCAAGATCAGTCATAAAGGACAAAAATAAAGTTTGGCATATGCTATGCTCCACAGCTGTAGTATTTGCTCAGAGGCGCTGAGGAATACAGCTGTGCTGAACCACAACTGGTGGAAACACCACAACTGAGCAAGATTAAAGCACCCTCAACCCAAGTGAGAGCTATATTGATGCATGCACATGATATTCTCAGCATTATATCTAAGATATCCCTGCAACCTATTGCCCTAAGAAGACAACCAAACCAAAAGAGTGCTGTGACTGCCTCAGGACAGGCAACGTGCTCTTTAATATTGCTATTCATTCTCTGATCTTTATTGAATCCAGAAAATGTCTTGGAAATCAGTAAGCAATACATCAATAACTGATTTATTTGCATGTGTTGCAAAGAAATGGGAAAGAAAACCTAAAGGTATCAGCGCATTTTTCACAGGAGGCTGAAGCAGCAACTAACTCAATCTTACATTTTCTCGTATTTTTAACAACTTCCAAAACCAAGAGAAAATTCAATCAAAGTTGAGGTGACAAGAAGTACAAATCAGGGACAACCAAGTGTTCGGAGAGGAATAAAGAGCCAAGATGACAGCAAAGAGATTGAGATGTCTATTGGATAATGGCATGAGTCAGCCAGCATCTTGGCTCCGTGAGTTGAGTCAACTTTTAACAATGCATTTGGCCTTAGCTAAACTTAACACACAGCACAAGTTCTGCACACGCGAGTAAACGTTTACTAAAAGTGGTGTGCTGAAATATTCATATTGAGGTCTAACACACCAGTTTCTGCAATTATACTGGAACTCATTTTATAGGGAAACTGGAGGGGTAATGAAGATGTTTTTCTGGTCCCACAACATCTCTGATCTAGGTGAGAGGCGTCCCTGCCCATGACAGGGAGGCTGGATTAAATGATCTCTAAGGTCCCTTCCAACCTAGGCCATTCCATGATTCTATGATTCTATGATCAGAGAAATCTCTTGTTCAATGTCTAACAGAGAAGTCTGTTTAATTACAGTAAATGCTACTAAACTGATCTTCCTTATAAGGGGCTGAAGTGACCACCTCCAAAAGGCTATAGAAGACAAAATGCATTCAGAGTTTAATTAGGACACACTCTTAGCTAACTATAATCTATTAATTAGCATTCTTAGTTTTTACAGCTCGTTGCAATAATACCCTTTTACTTTTAAATTACATCCTTTTTTTGGACCAACGTTACACAATTCTACCAGTGTGGTAGTAATTATAGTCATTGCCTAGAGAACAGTGGCCTGGAAATATCTGTAAATGTTTAATTAGGGGATAAAGGAAAGACAAGAAAAAAAAACAAAACACCACCTCAGATAAAGAAATCACTGTTCTCCAATCTATACGTATTTAGTAACCATTTAAACCGTTAAACCATATATTCACTGCATTTTTCTTGCAAGATTTCCACAGCATCCTCCCATGTCAAAACTGATTTCAGAAAAAAAATGTTATTATGTTACAAGACATTTTGTTCAGTATGAAAACATAACTTTAAAATGAAAAGAATTTGAGAATTAGAATACTCATCTGCAGCTGGAATACAAAGAGCATCATGAAGTTGAGTGAATGGTACTCCGTTTTTTTTATTACACTGGTGCTGCACCACTAAGAATAAAATTTTCAATTAATTACTCCTTTTAAGGAAATCCTGCTTTTGTAATAGAAATTATTTAACTTCAGGTTTTCTTCACTCCAAGACGACATAGGAAAATTAATATAAAATGTTGCACACATGAACAAATCCCACATTGTGATACTCACCTGTCGGTAAGAACACAGCTATAAAACTACATGATAAGTTCATGAAATCATTTCATACTAACTCAGGAAAAGCAACTTACTTTCTTCAACTCAGTTCTTTAAGTGAAAAGAAAAATCACAGAAATCTTCAGTGTCGCAGAACGAATCTACTATTTAAGACAGGTCACCTGAAGGTAGAGTATAACGTGTCAAGTACTAG
The DNA here is from genome assembly GCA_013400335.1 of Eurystomus gularis. Classification (NCBI taxonomy): domain Eukaryota; kingdom Metazoa; phylum Chordata; class Aves; order Coraciiformes; family Coraciidae; genus Eurystomus; species Eurystomus gularis. Next base: position 99,745 of record VZZY01013897.1, read on the forward strand.
TAGCACTACTTTTTTGCTCTCCCCTCCACCTTCTAAAGCAAATCCTAAAAGAAAAAAGGGCTGCCTAAAATAGCAAGTATACCTTAAGAGCTTCAAGAACATGGTCGTGCCTGAATTATGGAAACTATTTTATTAAACTGTCTTGGATACTGAAAAAACTCAGTAGGGAAAGTAGTTGCGTCACGGTGAAAGCGGACTTATATTTCAGGAAACTTTTGGAGTTGGACACTAGGCCTGTTTTCCATAAGAGTGGTGAAGTTTCTTACCAGAGAGATGTCTAACTCACACTTGACCAGAAACAGCCCAACAGGAGGACACTAACTCAAAGACAAGTAGTTACTTCAGGATTAAGCTAGCAAGCAGGTCTAGATAGGAAAATTTTTACAAAGCTTTTAATAAGTAAAGCTGACTACAAAGAGACCTCAATTTTAATCAACCTTTGAGTTTTATTCTCATTTACGGTTGCTTCTACAAGGGAGAAAAGGAGTAGACACCCAAGATTCTCTGTTCTTCTGCCTATTATCTAACTAGCCAGACCACTACAAAAAAAACCCCCAAACCTGTAGGGTGTTTTATGATAGTTGCACAACAAGATATGCAGAGCTTATGACAAAAGAAAAGATGGGCAGGTATTAAGCAGAGTTACTTAAATGTAGCCAAGAACACAGTTTATATCTGTTTGTGAAAACTGCAGGTCTGGAGATTTTAACTGGAGCTCTAAAATAAGACCAGTGTAACGTGAACGTTTTTTTACCGGCAATCTGTCAACATTCACCAACGGTTCAGCTGCATTTGGGGTCAGCAGCTAATACATTCTGCATCCCAGAGAGTACTTCAAGAAGTAAGCACTATTGAAATATTAATTATGAACAGGGTAAAATACTTCCAAAAGGAAACCGACTGGTTCAAATCAATCCTAGGAGAAAAACCACATGATGCACAAGGTGAAATAAGCACTCGAGGTGGCTTGCAAGTCTGACAAGAAACGTTTTAAGAGGCTTGCAAGTTGAAAACATCTTATTCATACCAGTTACCTGGGAAAAGCACCAATACAATTTAGCTGCTTAAAGGTGACACGCAGGTTTATTAAATTTATTTAATCATGTTACTGCACTAACATAAGAGTGACATTAGAGGACAAACCTGGTTTTCTTCTTGCAAAACTCTATACTGCTCCTTCCAAATGGTGATTTTTGAAGCTTCATCTTTCCTCAGAGCTCTTTCCTTTTTTAGCTCAGGACTCCAGAAGGTCTTGATACTGTTCATGGAAGAACTCAGCTTGCTTTCCTTCACCTCCACATCCTTGCGAAGCAGATCGTTTTCCCTTAATACTTCTTTGAGCTGTGTCTGCAGATCCATTATTGTGTTATCCCTGGCCTGGCGCAGCGAGTGAGGCACGGTGGATGCCATGCTCACTGGAGGGAGATGGTGCTCTCCAAACGCAATGGTATCGCTGGCAACTCCACTACTGGCAATGTTAGGGCTGCTGCCCATCGCAGTCATCCTAACACCGTAAGGCAGCCGCCCCCCCGATCGGCCTAAAGTCATGGTGCTTTTCGGGGTGTCTGCACCCACGTTCTCATGGTCACTTAGATACATAGGGCTGGACGTAGCGTAGGCAGCATTTAAGGACTGAATATTTTCCATAGAAAGGGTTTTCCCACTACCACCCCCAGTACTACTCCCAGAACTGCCTCCCGTACTATTGGTTCGACGATGGCCCAAGCGTGGTGACCGTGGCAGCCTTGGTGAACGCCCTGGACTCTGGTTGCTTGGCTCAACCTTACCAACTGACCGAGCACTTCCGTACATGATTAAGCTGGTGGTGCGAGGCAATTAGATAGGCATAAATCAGGAATGAGAGAAATCCTGTTAAGTTCTTCGAAGGTTGTAAGTCAGCTTAAGGCCAATCACAACTTAAAACAGATCCAGCTGTCCATCTTTGAAGTCACGTGCTCACAATGTTGCTCACAACGTTCAGGACCATATCTGTATCAATAAGAATAACATATTAAAATCTGTCTCAATAAAAATAACATATTTAATACCTCGTTTATCACCAAATATTTTGTCCCACATTAGAATAAAATGTATTCTACTACTTCTACACTTCTCCAGCATCTTTTCAATTCCCACTCACAAAAAAGCAATCTTGTATTTAAACCCTAGTATTTACATTTGAAAAGGAACTTCTATTCTTGCTTTTCTGTTGTTATATTATCACAGTAAAAAGAGAGAGGAAAAAAAGACCCATCAATTTTCAAGCCATAATTTTCTGTAGTTCAGGTCATGAATGACCAAGAAAAGTTGTTTCCTTCCTGTTTCTAACTGGCCCTAATTATTTGCCTGTAACCTTTCTCAGTAAGAGAGACAATCAAAATTTACAGCCCATTCAGTAGTATTTTATCCTTCAAGCACTGCTAGCTTCCATAGGACATAGCTTCTAAACCCCGTTGCTCTGAAAATAATCCTGCAAATGGGAAGGTAGGACAGACTGAAACTATTCTCATCATGATCTTGACTAGATCCCTTTAGTGTTGCTGTCAGCCCTCCCTCAAACTCAGAACTGAAACTAAGAATCATGAAATCATTATTGACCACAAAGCTTCAGCAAGTATAGGTACAACTCCAAAAGAACAGCAGTCACAGCAATGGGACCAATGGGGTTAAGAAGAAGAAGAGAACCACACCTGCACTGAAAACCAGTTCTTATTTTGTCTCAGACTGAGATTAAGTTCTAAACATGACTTAAATCTTTGTTCAGAGAGTAAAAGCCTGAAAAAGAAATTTCCTTTCAGAAATAAGTTAGTATAGGAAAAGATACCAGAAGTAGTTTTTAAATGTTTAGTCTAATCCTAAATTGTAAATGGAAAACAAGATTGGAGTAAGCCAGTATTTTTTCATTTTCACACTATTTCATAGAAGATACAATAGCATGAGTAATTTTACAAAGCTTATGGAAGCTGATACTGTTTTGTGAGCAGTCCTCAAGGAGTTCAAGTGCTAGCTCTCTCTTTCTCTCACTTTCTCTGCTTTTTTTAAATGACAACCAAATCTAGCAACAATATTGCTATGGAGTATTTTAAAACACATACATAAAGGAAAGTAGGCCAAAGAAAGATAGCCAGAAGCATTAATAACTGAAGTTAGCTACCAAAACACCCCCTACAGATTTTTTTTTTAATTAAAAAGTTACAGATAGACATTTCTTCTATTTCAACTACATATCCTTATGCAAAACAGTACAGAAATACAAACTAAATAACAAAGTCTACACTGTTCCAATGCAGTTGCTTCAATAAGCAAGACACTGTGCCCCAGATCTGGAAGAAAAACACTTCTTCCAAATAAAAAAAACTATTTCAGACTAATCTCACTGTTTGAGATGTCAAAATGCTAAAAATGCTACTGTGACACCACCAGAGCACTCAAAACAAGCCAGATATGATTTCTTAGACACTATATAAAGTAGATTCTACCGAGAACTCGCATTCACAAGGACTCTTGAAAATTAATCCAAATCACAGCACTTAATTCATTTGCTAGAAACTTGCCACAGTAAATCAGTGCAAACACTCTTTCACTTCACAGCTTTAAAGAAGTTTAACTTGAACCCAAAGATTAGACATCTTTTATTCTATGCATTTTAGTTAAAAGCACTTTCCCCCAAACACATTAAGTTTAAATGTCGTTAGAAGTACGTTACTGTTGCATGCCAAAGTATAACGAAATGCTTAACAACATCCAAGAAGCACACAAAGGATTTTAATTCATCTCTAATAAGTTAATCACCGCCAAAATGGAAAAGTGTCATTTAAACTCGCAGAATTGCTTTCTCATTGCTTTAGCTAACATTTTGTTAAACTATTGATAGCTTTTCAAAGAATGAAAGTCATCGATGTCCTTGATAGAGAAGTGCTTGCCAGGGGGCTGAAAGGGGGCTGGTACCACAGCAGGTGCTGTGCAGTAGCCAGATTCTAATATACCGGGGTAGGCAGGTTAGCTGTCGTGCACCTTAAGTGGAAACACCAGTCCTGTCCTAATTCAGCTCTAATCTTTCTTTCACAGGTAGGCACCACCCCCTCCGTTACTCAAGAGAAGTAAAATAATACAAGCTATGAAAGCTAATTGCTAGAATTAGCTGTTGATTGGGGTTACAGAAAGGATTCCCAGAGCTGGCACACATGAAACTTGGGGAGAAGAACTCCCAACATCACTGCCACACATTACTGAGCTCCTTTTTCAAAAGCAAAACCAAACAGCAGCAGTAGATTAAGAAAAAGTCTTTGGAAACAAGCAAATGTAACCCTCCAGTATTGCTCTTGAAATGACAACTTTCATTACACCATTGCTAGACTTTAAAATTTCAAATATTAACTAAATACACCCTTCCTACCATGCAGCCAGTTTCAGTATTGTCACTGACAAACATCTGTTGTGGTTCAAGAGAAAAACAAAAACAAAACCACATTTCAAGGTAAACCTTAAATCATTTTTTTAGGTTTTTTTTTCTTGTAGCATCTATCACCAGCCATTTCACTTTCTTGCTATAGGAATCCATAATCAGAAGTAGATATTAAGACAATTCACACAAGGAAAAACATCTTTCATCCTGGAAACAGCAAAGTGAAGGAAGTGACAGAAACATCTTTTCTCATTCACAATACCAATTAATCAGAAATAAGAAATTCTAGTCTCTCTGTAGGAGTCCAAGCAAATTACATGGAATGTTTCTTTCAGATACCAACATAAGGGGGTTTGGAACTACTAATTTTAAGGTCCCTTCCAACCAAACCACTCTATGATTTTATAACCAGAAAAGTTAAAGTTTTTCAATATCCTGATCCACACTAGCATTTTATTAGGAATCCCAGAAGTATTGTCTCTTATCTTCTAGGAGGCCAATATGCAGCACTTCATTTTTTCCTCTTCTGCTGTGACCCTAAATTTAGTCACAAATAAATCATCCCTTAACCCTGATGGTGACCACAAAGAACATTGTCCAACTGTGACATGTAAGTACTAGCCATTTTTCCTTTACAGACTCTCCTGTAGGTTTAAAAAGCTTTGGTCCTTTCTGCCAACACAGGAACCCGTACCTAAGGTTACCGAGACTACGAACTGCAAGTGTTCAGCAAAATCAACCCACTGAAGCCAGTGTTAAACCATTTTTCTTCAAGGTAGCATACATATTTTCACATTCACAAAACAAAACTTACTAAGAGAACAAAAACTTCCAAAGAGGATCCTATCTGAAATAGATAAATAAATAAATAAATAAACATATAAAAAAAATAATTAAAAAAACCAAAATTAACACCAGCCAAAGGATGGACTTCATATAGGTATCTAGAGATTGTCAAAGTAGCTTTGCAAGTACAGAGACATACAATCGGACCTGTTTTAGTATTAATTGAAAATGCTATTTTTAAATGACGGAAAAGCTTGATAGAAGAACTATCAGAAACATAACAAGAATAGATGAGAATTACACAACACTGTAGAAAGAAGTTTGAAAAAAGTACAGTTCTAAACACATTTTCTGTATGAAAATGGTAAGATAGACAACAGTACATCCTGCCCTAAGTACCAGCTAAGAAAAACATCTTCTAAGATCATAGGTAACTGTCAAAAAAAAATTCACCCAGAGACAGACACCACAAACTGTGAAAAAGTCTATAATCTGACAGAAAATATGTACTACAGTGCAACTTTTGGCAAATGACTGTTTCATTAGAACAGCCCAGTCACAGCCAGTGAAAAGCAACAGAGAATCAAGCCTCCCTCAGAACAGCAAAGCTGCTACCACTCCACAAAGGACAGCGATATCCTGAGCCGTACATCAACGAAAATGGTAATTCAAAGCAGCAGGAAAGCTGGCAACTCCTGCACCAGGACCTAGCACACTGAAAGAACAGTAACGTGCAACCTGCAATTATGAAGCAAGAGAGGGCAGGAACAGGTATACTAGTCAAAAAAAAAAAAAAGGTGGTTTTCAATAAAGGAGTTGTATTCAGGTTCGGTAGAAATGTAAGAAATTCTGGAGGGCTCACATTAACGTCAACTTCAGGATAAAGAATCCAATAAAATGAGATGTGTTTACCAGTGCTGTCACACTCAGCCCCTATATCTAGTATTTTATATGAACCAAGGGCTCAGAAAGCACAGCATTCCTGGCTACAGCTGAAAGAAAATGGAAGATACACTAACACAAAGTTTTGTTAACCCCTGGAGAATCTCTCTGTCATATAAATATATGATGCTTTTCATATCTCCCTCTACTCTGGGTCAACCACAGTAAGTAAGTAAGTAAGCAAACCAAATCCAGAAAAACATACTGCAGAAATACAGGAAAATCCCTGCTTATGATTGTTTAAAAAAAAAAAAAGGAGTAACTTCTGCAGCCTTCAGCAGGTAACACTTCCTCTGAATAAGAGGTTCTGGAATTCAGAGGAATTCTGCCGACGCTGGTCAGGACCAACACCAGCTGACAGACAGCAACATTTACAGAGTCAACTTGTTAATAGCATCGCTGCCTGACAGCCAGGAACGAGGCAGTTTGATCACGAACCAAGCAGGGAAGTGCATCTTACAGCACAGTGACCCCTCTAGTGCCTCCCATCAGCGTAAAGGAAACCACACACCCAGCTCCCAGAAGACTGAACTTTCTTGTAGCACCAATCCCTGTCTGCACAAGGAAAGCTTTGAATGTCAGCGCTGTAACAGCCAGAGAAAAGTCAGCCTTTACAAGAGCCCTCTTAATCTGATAAAGCAGTGTAGCAGGCACATTAGACTTCATTAACAGAGGTAGCAATTGTTCACATTTCATAATTAATACTTTAATAGTTAATCACAGGTAAGAACAACCAGATTATACAATGGGACCTCAACTCCAGAATGGAGCAAGAAAAAAAGACAAAGATGGAATTCCAAACCAGTAAAAGCTTATATTCCGGTAAAACCCTGACAAATATCTTTGTCCTGGAATTCAAATAGTGGATGCAACGAGAGAGGAATCACAGAAACTTAGAGGTGTGTCAACCGAGACAAAGACAAAACCAATGTAATCCCTGTTACTTTCTGGTGCACACCACAATTACAAAAGCTATGGTTGCTACGCTACTTTATGTAAAAAATGTGAAGTATCTATCTTAGCACTATAATGTAGATTTTAGGTTTGACTATTCCGGAAGGCAAGAAAGCTTACTACTTTTCATGTTAAATTAACGACTATTACACAAGAAAACGACAGAAGAAAGTTTACTTCGGAAATTGTGTGCAAGCCAGTCAATGCTAAATGCAAGGCACTGAACCCATGGAATTCAGGGTTGTTTATCCATACCAAAATATTCTTATCCTCATGGCCTTGACAGCAGGAAAGCAAAAGGGATTAATGAAACTAAGATGGAAAGAAGACAAAAAAGGGAACTGTTTCTGTGATGATTGATTCTCATTCCTAGATAGCACACAAACAGATGTCCAAGCGCCAGCATCTGTTTATGTCCAATCCTTTTTAAAGGTAGGTTTGGTTTTTTAAAAGTTAAGTTCACCGACTTGCACATCTCCCAAGTTCTCTGAAAGTTAACAGTGCCCTTGTTCTGTCTCACCAAACATGAGAAAACAGGAATTGACACATTCTCCTCTTACACGCAGACAGAAAATTCTTCCCAGAAAAACATCTCAAAAATACATGATAAACTGTAGGTGACTGATATATTGAAAACCATGTTTTGTCAAAGGTAGACCATCAACTCTGATCCTAACATTTTGAGGAAAAATGCAGCAGTTATTTGCTAAAGGAGTGTTTTGTTTATAAACAAAATTTGACACTCCTGTTACATGCTTTTTACATTTGAAAGGTTAATATAAATGATACACACACACTGTAAATCACCACAGACCATGGAAACACCTTGATTATCTGTTCTTTTTAGACACCGTTCTGTTTCCTATTCCTACAAGCATCCCATCCAGAATACACTACCTGCAAATCTCTAAACAAGAGCCAGAAATATTCATCAGCTTTGTCTAATTTGTCTCCCACAAGTACACATTTCCTTTCATGAGACCTACTTGTTCCACAAGGAAGACATGAATAAGGTGACAGAACATGCACTACTCTCTAGTAGCTTCTTTGCAAAAGCAGTTTTAACTGACATCAGGTTTTATTTCTTATAATTCCCATAAATCTTGATATCAGCACAAAGGGTATACTTTCCTCCACCACCACCACTTCATTCCTCTAGATTATCTTTCCCTAAAATTGAGGTCACAAAACCAAAAAGGCTCACTAATATTACAAAAATTCATGTATTTCAGCTAATCCTTTATTCATATTGTTGGGGGTTAGGTTTTCTTTTCTCTTGTAAAGATCTGTTATTCCTACTCCCACGTCTTTGCCTGAGAGCCCCTTAATTTCAAAATCACGATAATTCAGAGGGAAAGGGTTTACATTTTCCACTCCAAGGGAGGTTCCTGCCTTCCTTAGCAGACACCTGTCCTTCAAACCAGGACACACATTTATATATTATTTGTGATACAACTCTTGCTTATAAGGACTTTTTCCTAAAACTCTGGAGGTCAGCCTCAACTCAAGGCAGAATATGAGGTGCTACAGATATTTCCAAAGGTCTTCCCTCATGTCACTTGTCAGACTGAAACGGTTCTGCTCCCAGTATACTAACAGTTAATCTGGTCACTACATTTGAGTGCATGAGCAAGTTCTTTCCCTTTGTCAGGTTGCTGTGTACCAATAGAAATTTTTCTGTCTTCCTCCAAAGACTGAGGCACTTATTTCTGAACACTGTCTGGACACCACACTTAAAGGCTTCCCAGGAATGGCAGAAGTCTTGGACACTGTTCCAGTGCCCATTCTCTCCAAAAGCCTTAAGTATGTCACTGGCAATGCAGAATTTATTACAGGATGGTTACCACATGATGGACATACATTGTGGACCGTTCTCAATTCCTGCTCTAGCCTAATTTTACCAGAGATTGGACCCAGTGACCCACATGGCCCCTCCATGTCCTATGCTCTTAACACACGTATGCAGGCCAGGAAGGTGCATCAGGATTTCTGTGCAACAATTGGGACTTGATTATAAGTCTCTCTACAGCAAAAATTACCACGTCTTCATCCTTTTTAAAAAAGTCCAAAACACAAAAAAGCAACAGGGGTCAGAACATGCACAAAAACTTCTTAGCGATGAACTGATTAAAGTAACTCTCGTTCTTTTGATTACCTAGGAGACTGAAGACCTGTGGACATTAATGTTCTGTCACTGTATGGCTAAAGGATTTATAGTCCGATTTTTAGAGCATACAGTCAGTAAACACAATGTATTTGTGTACACGATCGTTACTCCCTTCCCCTCAGGTGCCACACAACCAACTTCCCAATAACGGAAACACAATGCTAAAAGTGATAAAGATACTTCAAAGCCCAGCAGTATTTGGAAACACTAGTGAATACCATGTAGACAGCAAGCCTAAAGTCACCACAGGTGACATGACTCCACAACGCAAAGCACGCTCCATCTACAGAATTTCCACCATAACCTCATCCTGACAACAACGTTGTGACACTGACACAACCCACATACTAGAAAATATCACTTTTCCTAAACCAGCATTGGATTTGCTAGGATCTCATGCTCTACCACTGCCATAGGACAGCCCACTGCATGCCAAAGAGTTAAGCTCTTGGCTTAAACAGGCACTAATTGGTAGAATCCTCATCACCCAGACTGCTCTAAAGGCAGGGTAGCCAGTGAGGTTCAAGAACGTGTTTTACTGTTTCTTAATTCTAGCAATTAGTCTGATCCTTGAAAAAGCTGCGCGCATGCATCTATCCATCCATTTCTGAGCTCAGATAAAACAATCCAGACTTTTTAAATGCCCTACAATGTTCAAGTGGCTCAGCCAGGTAAGTGTTGTAAGAAACCTTCAAAACGAAAGAGGCGCTGGGGGGAATAAGCCTGAAAATAGGGAGGGGTGAGGGGATGAGGGATAACAATGGGAGAATATCCTGCTTCACAAAATAAGGAATAATGGCAAGGAGCTCGTGCACTGGTTACAATAGCACGGTGAAATATTTCTGTTCATGCAGCAACACAGATAACCGCTACCAGGAACTTAGAAAGTGGCAGATTCAGAAAAAAAAACAACCCCTAGGTTTCTTTCATGATCAAGATTTCAATTTAATAAAAAGGTACACGCCATGTAAATACCAAACCTGCTTTTTTTGCCAGTCAGACCATTAGCCAGACATTAGAGATGAGAAGTCATGTGAACAGAATCTCATAAAAGCTTGTGACAGGATCAAAGAAACAATGCTAAGACTTATGAAAAACATGATGCTTTAACATAGCCCAGACCCAAACTTAAGAAAGGTTGCTAACAATCTTACAGTGATTTGATTAAAGCTAAATTGGTTTCCCAGAAAATGTGGGAAAATATTATCAAATATTATTATAGACTCATGTTTTACCCAGCAGATCCCACGCTTTTTCTAGCTGCAGCCCCGCTTGCAGCTTGACAGATTCAGACAAATCCACGTTTCTGGACGATACAGTAAAGTCACGCTCTTGCCTATTCAGGGAACTGCTGTTCTATGATAAAAGTTCTGAACTACGCTTCCAGAACTGAACTACCTTCAGTACAGCTGTCTCAGTTATTTCGTAACTAGTGGTTTAGTGCAAATACTTCATCACTGAAAAAAATTAATTCTTGTACTACCTACTCATACTACCATAAGGAAGGTAGTGATTTTTCTCTCTTAATCTTACTTGATACAGCTGTAAGGGTGCTGACTCATAAGTGACCCCGAACTGGGGCACACACCTGAGCTGCTGCAGTTTTCAACACAAAATACACGCTGTAGATCGCTAGCTCAGGATGAGACATATGTTCAGCCACCTACTGCTAGGGATGTAGTAACCTCTGGGAGAAAAGGAGGGCAGGCAGCTGGTGGAGGTTACTGCTGCTGACACGCTAGCCAAGCTGGCCACTGTTTAAGAATCGCAACCCTGCAGTCAAAGCAGACTACTTTTTTTTGGTTACAACCTGTTGGATTTGAAGTCACAGCCAGTTACGACCACCCCGTGTACATCACGGTGCCCCCCAAACGAGCTTGGATAAGATGTTAGACATAGAATTGGTCCGCAGAACAATGTACTTCAATTCTATTTCTATCCACTGGCTTCCATTCCCTTGGCTTCTGTACTGCCCTCCCCTACCACCACCTCTATAGGTGATCCCTTCTACCTTTTCTTCTTACCTCCTAACCTCTCCCATTTCCAGCGGGGTTTCACGTTAAGCCATTTCACACCATGTCAGCACGAACCCTAAGGTGAACTTCCAGCACGCCTGCAACAATCCGTACAAAATAAAACTGTATCCGTAATAACTACGATTTAGAGTCCACGCTGCGAGCGAGACAGATGTGGAAAGACAGCAATTCCTGACACACGCTTCAGGATGGCAGCAGATTCAGAAACAAAGCACGGCGTCAGCTGACGCCTACTTTGTAGGGGATGCAATAAAATAAATGAAACGCGGCCATTCGGCGTGCACAGGGAGGAAACAAGAAATCCAACAACCCCGCCAAGGTCTAGGGAGGAAGACACCGGTCACCATCACCTCAGGCGGTGTGACCGAGACAACAAAAGCGTGCGCTTCCCAAGGACAGCCCGACAAATCAGTAGGGACGGAAAATTACAACCCGGCGCGCAGACGGGACGAGCACGAAGGACCGACCGTGCCAGGCTAAGGCGAACCCCGCCCGGCGCACCACCAGCACCGTGAGCAACGCCCGGCAGGACGCGGGCCCCGCTCGCCTGCCGCCGGCGAGGCGGCGGGCAGGGTGATGTGGCCGT
>VZZY01013897.1:112661-189013 GCA_013400335.1 Eurystomus gularis
CTGTGGAGCCCCGCCCGAGTGAGCGGCGGGGGCAGCGGGCGGCAGCGCGGCTCGCCTCGCGTGGAAAAAAACCCACCCAAGTCTGTCCTAGCCTGCGGGCTGCCCGCGGAGGCGCGGCCGAGGGCGGTACGCGTGGCCCCGCTGAGTCCCTCAGGCGCTGTTCCCAGCGGACACTGAAGGGAGAGGTTATCGGTAGATTGGACAGGTCTGTAAGGCTACACGAGTTTATTAAATTGTTATTAAATTATCCCGGCTTCTTGTGGTAGATACAGTAATTCAGGCTTCTGGCAGTTTTGATAGCTGGCATACCCTGAGGCCCCAATAGCCTGGACTTCTTCCTTTCCAACTGTAGAAGCACAGACTCCGTCTTCAAATGGAAGATTTCTGAAGAAATATTCTTATTTCTGAAGAATAATATAGTGCAGGTAAGTGCATGTTAGAATATAATATGCACACCCATCTGTCAAGCTTGAAATATCCCGAAAAAGGGATACTTGACGGATGGGTGTGTGTATATAAAGTAGAAAAGTATCCCCTAAAAAGGCTACTTTACCTTGTGGTCTACAAAAGCAGAAGGATTAAAATAGATATAGGCTTGCCCATGCCTGAAGTATTCTGTCACTTTCAAGTGTAAATGATTTTCCATTTAAAAATGAACAGTGATAACCTGGAGCGAAACAGGGAAACGGAGAGCTTGAGAGCTTTAGATTTTGTGTGGTAACTTAATTAATGTGTCAGCTTAATATGGTCTGGCTGCCAGAAGTGTCTTCTGTGCCTGTAATCACAAGGGGTTTTATGATCTGAAGTTTGACAAATCTCCCACAGCCCTTGCAGAGTTCAGATGTTTTAGATTCCAGCCTGGATTAATTTCACGTCTAGTAATTGCATTTGGCAAAACTACAGCTTTTCTACAGTTACAATTGGACAGGTTGCTTTTCCCTTTCAGTCCCAAACCATTACTCTTTACTTTAAAAACCTGCTCTCTTCCTTGCAGTGACTAAAGTGGCTTATACATAAATGATGTGGTTATAAATCAATCTGACAGGCTTTTAGAAAAAAGCACCCACATAAATAATTTATATTTGAGTAATATTTCTGCCAAGTCTGCTCTCCAGAACAAGCTCCTTTCTTTTACTCCACCTTTCTAATGGTAAAACTAGTTGTTCAAGAGTGGCTTGTTCAGTGTTGTAACTGTGAGGTGGTACTGTTTCAAACCTGGGAAAGAGCTTGTAGGCCAAACAAGTTGTTTCTCTTTCCTCTTACTACAAAAACACAGATTTTTTTATATATATATAACGTCATTGAAGGATTATTTGTGAACAAGTACCAGTTAATCCCTTGAATTAAACATTTTCTATACAGAATTGTTAAGGCAAAGAAATGATGTGAGACATTAAGTAGGCTGTATATTCTTAGAAAGCAAATGTATTTCAAACTTAGAACTGTTTGTAATGATCTGTTTCATAAGGTGCTATCAGTGTATTTTTAACTAATGAAACTTTGTGGACCCTTTGTAAGGCAAAGGTGACAATGGGTGCTGAAATTTAAAACGGCAAATAAAATTGTGTAGGAGAGAAGTAATTTATACATAACACTGCTATTAAGGAACGTGTTTGGAGGAATACCAGAAAAATCCGCAGTCTAGAACACAGCAGCATATGCGTTAAACTAACCCATTTGGACTAGAATTAGATTTGTAATTGCTGGGGAGGTAGGATCCTAAACCAACTTTCAATAGAGTGATGTTTGAAGAATTCATGACGAGCGTGTGAAGGCTGCTAGGACAGAAAATTCAGCATGAGTAAGGAGATGAGGTTTTTCTCATTGTGTGTTCAAACGATGCAGGAACTGACCAGATAGGCTTCATTTTGGCGTTGGATGTTTTCAAATAGAAACACTCCCCTACAAATGCGCTGCGTTATTCTGCTAAGCTTTGTGTAAAGATAAGGAAGAAAGAGCTCTACAATCTGTTCATTAAATTGTTAATCAGTAAAAAGTGTGACCAGAATCAACCTTTTCTCTTTTGTGCATGGAGAGTATCATCATCCTAACTAGTGCCTGATAAATCTAAGGGTTAAATTTTGCTTTTGGAGCCACAGACATAGATTCCACTGGAACAAATGGGAGCTGCCGGAAGGTGTGTGAATCTGAAATGTGCTGTAACTGAGGAGAAATTGGTATAGTGCCATCTATTACTTATTGAAAGTAAGTATATTTAAGCTACTGCAGATAGCTCAAACTTTCTAGATTACAGCTTTTTATTCTCTTGCAGGGGTGGTTTTACTACAGAATGTGGCCTGAGTCAATACCAATAAGATTCATCGAAATGATGGTATTGGCAAGCATCAGAGGCCACCTTCAGCCTACAACAGACACCCAGTCTCACGACCTTCTTGTGCATTTCATTGTTTAACCTATAAAAGACTGAATGTCTTTAACTTCTGTTGAAGTTAACAGAACGTTACCTTGCTTTTCTCCAGTCATCAAGATTGTTTGCCTAGAGATATTATCAGTTGAAGCTGAGGAGTTACACTGGATGCTATTTTCCTCCAGCGATTTTGTAATCTGTTTTCCATTCTTTTTAACAGCACAGACCTGTCGTGATGAGAAACATCTTATACTTAAAAGATGTACACCTCAGCTCAGTGTTAGATAAATCAACTTTTGCATAACGGGTTAATCAACTTATACTTTGAAGTTCACAAAGGAGAGAATACTCCACAGAAATATCCATTTTTGGAGTCTTTTGTATTTTTTGTGTTAGAGCAGTATGAACCTTAGGTTAAATACGTGGTATTCTCTTTAGTGCTTGCCAAATCACTTGTTGCTACATGCATCGCTGTTTGCTTTTGGTGGGCTCAGTGGAATTGCATTTATTGAAAGAACGTTAAAGATTTTTGCTCAGCAAACTAAAGCTTCACTGTGAAGGAAATTTAGCATGGAGAGAAGGCTGAGGTTGAATAAAAAGCTCTCTAGAAGTGCACAGTGTGTTGGAGTCATATCTTATAGATTGTGTGATGCTCCAATTAATTTTTTGAAGCCGTCATGTTCTAGCTGAGCGTTTCCAAAGTGGCAGTACTTACACAATTCCTGGTATGCAAACTATTTTTGAAGTGATGGAAATCTGCCTGCTTTTACCTTACACATGAAGAGAACCGGGAACTGACACTCCTAGTTTAGGATTAAGGCACAGTGCATGGTTAAAAAGCCTCATTTGTCAGGACAGAGGGGAACGGATAGGAAAAGAGGTGATTTAGGACCAAAAATGTCTTTTTGGAGTAATGGACAGTAGAGTAGAAAGGTGTAAGAATGCGTTAAGTTAGAAAATTAGAAGTTATCTGCATACTGTCATAGAAGGTGAGGGTGTTGCTTCCATAGCCCACTGTAGTAGTTGTACCTGAATAGATTAAATTCAGGATTATCTGTTCTAGAAGATTGTTTTATTTCCTACATGGGAATCTGTGTACACACCTGGATTTTTCTCAGCAGCTGCTCAGTTCACTACCAACATACAAATAAATACCTGCTTCTAGAGAGCTGTTGAAAATGAGTATTTCATATCCAGTTTCCCAAAACAGCCATTTTTCTGATTGTGTACCTAACATGTTCAAATTTTAAGTTTTTGTTTTAATGACGTTTTTTAAAACAAACAAGATCAAAGTATGGTAGCAGTAAAAGCTGTTAGGATTCTTTGTCTGTTCTAGTCTATCAAGGTAACATTTTGGAGCACAGCACAACACCTGTAGTCTTATGTGTGCTTTTTGTCAGTGATAAGAAAACTTTCTGTGAACATTGCCAGCTAAATGGAAAGAATTCCCTGTAAATAGTAAGTAATGGTCACCATTGCAAAGGTAATAAATGATCATTCTTAGGTGTCTTTAAACTGATTATAAGCTGCTTTTATTGTCCTGCATACAGAGCAAGTATATTTGAACTTTCATTCTTAGTATTTCAAAATGGTTTGAAAATACAGCTTTTTTTAACACCATTTTATGAGTCAGTCTCCTAGCATTGTCCTGGCCCTCGAGGGTGTTTGAGGCTCTTTTGTACTCTAGTCAATAACTTATTACCTACTTCTGTATTAATATTTCATGCAAGTTAAAATGTTGGGGAGAGAGGGAAGGGTGAGGAAACAATATTCTGCTGAGGAGTGGCAGCACCTTGCCTTCCTTAGCTCCTGGCTCTGGTATTGAGGGAGATTTATAACTCCATTTGCCAAATTAACTTTTCTCTTGTCCAGGCTTCTACTCTAATAATTTTGAAATCCAAGTTCTGTCACTTCAAAGTGCTCTGACAATTGCTTTGAGACATAGGGCTTTTCTGTGTGCACTTCACCAACTGAGAAAAGAAAAAGAAACCAAACACCACCACATTAATAGAATGTTTGGTTTAAGCCAGGCTCATAGCTGAAGCAAACTGTTCCTACAGGCAAAGCCTGAAACTAATCTGGCGCTGTCCCTTTCCTTCACACAAGCTGTAGAGTAATATATAATTTGAATACAAACCACCGACATGTTTTTAAATTCTTTATTGCAAAGAAGTATAGTGCTGGTATTCTCTAGCAGTATTTATCTGATGGATTTAACCCATGTGATGTGAAGCTGTTTTCAGCAGAATTCTGTACTTCCTCATTCAGAATCAATTCCCATTTCTTATTCAGAGCTTCATTAAAGGTGTATCTCTTTAGAGAATTTATACTGATAACGGTGCACCCCATATGAAAGTTTAAAGGACGTGGTAGTGGTTTCAGTTATAGCAATTTTGCTTCAAAATGCCACCCACCTACTGTGCATAAAGATTTGTGGCAAAGTGGCAATAGGGTTATGTAGGCAAATTTACCCATTTCATGTGTTGGTTTTTTTCTGAAGGGCTTTATAATGATTAAGATCAGATTTAGGCTGCTTAGAGTGGAAAAAAAACCCAAAAAAGTAGTATTGTTCAAACTTTTATTCCCTCTGGCACTCACCACACATGGTATTTTTCCTCTGTGTCTCCCTCACAATGCAATGAATTCTTTTCTTACCAGGGGAAAGAGCCTGCTTAAATCAAAAGTGTTTCTCCTGGTAATATTAATTTCTGTTTATTCTCTTCCAAAACAAGATGTATTTACCCCAAATTGCAGCTAACTTTTGACTGGAACACATTCAAATGTATAAACACTGTACAATTATACAACTTGTGGACTGTAGGTGAATAATTACAGCCAACCAAAATTAAGAATGGCATAATTACCAGTGCTCACACTAGCCAGTGAAACAACTGGTATCCTTTTTCTGAAAGTTATTTGCCGAGTTCTCAGTAAACTTTGACTTCCTTGTTTAGAGACTAGAAAAACAACTTGTTTTAAAACAAGTGCTGAACCTGGAGTATACTAGAAGAACATAATACTAGCCAGGTTCTGACTGACTGTCAAATAACACCATCTATTGAGGATTCCAGACCTTCTCACGCCATTTTGACATCTCCAGCTGCCTCGTATGTATATTGACTTGTCTCACACTTGCAGGGCATGCAAAAGTCTTAGTGCTAGACCCCCAGTTGTCCTCAGCATTTGTGCAAATACAGCAAGGGGTTGTCTCGCTGGGCTGACACAGAAGTTGCTGCTCAGCACCTCGGGGTGCCTGTGGTGTCAGCTCTCGGCAAGAGCGCTCCTCCAGCAGCGGGCTGGAGGCGTGATGCACGACTGGGTCGTGTTGGACACTGGCTTGGAAAAGGGTGCCATCTACTGAAGTGTCGGCACAACTCCTTGAAATTCTTACAGGTTCTGTGTGGGTTTCCACTCTGCCTGGTTCATATGATGCCACTAAAACACCCGACAGTATGACTACAGTCAAAACTATAATCTAAAAATAAAGACTGACGAGTCAGGGTATGCCTGAGTAAGATTTTTTAGACAGTTGCCTCTGCTTTGGTTTTTATCAGAGTATTAAGGAACATTGGAAGTGATCTGGGAAGACAGTGCTGAAGAATCTGAAAAGGGGAATTATTTTATCTTTCCTTACCTAGAACAGTACAACACATTCACATTTACCTAAAAGGGGAAAAAAAAAAATTGTCATTTGTTACCAGTGCAATATTTGAGACACTATTCTTCTTTTTTGTTCTAGTCTCTGATCTTATAAAGGATCCAGATACTGTTTAATTATTT
Organism: Eurystomus gularis; assembly: GCA_013400335.1. NCBI lineage: Eukaryota > Metazoa > Chordata > Aves > Coraciiformes > Coraciidae > Eurystomus > Eurystomus gularis. The sequence goes on from VZZY01013897.1 coordinate 118,810, forward strand.
TCTTTTCTTACTAGCAAGAATCATTTATTTGTTTTTTAAATATAATAATTGTTTCACTGTTGTCATATAATGAATTTAGGCTCACACTTAGTGGTCTTATGGATGGAAGGCCAGAACAGTGCCACTGCTTCTAGAACGAAACTAGCCATTTCTGCCTACTTAGTTTCATGTATTTAAGAAGAAAATACATTTTTGACTGTTCAGAAACAACATCAGAAAGCAAATTTCCAGCTGTGGCTGCAGCAGTTCCATGGAGTGAGAAGTGTAATATTACTGTGATGTCCAGCACATCTGTAACAGAATACTGGGGGCAGTGGACTTCAACAGCTTTTTGGCTTGTCGTTATATGGACTGTTAGTTTTGTTATCTTCAGTGTTTATATTTTCTCTTATCTTTAGGGATGCCTGAAAGTCAAGGGAAAGACAGCGAAAGCTACACCAGCAGCAGTAGCTCCAGCACTACCAATTCGGTTGCTTGCTTCGGACAGGTCAGTTCCTTTGGCCTGAGAGGGGAATAGAAGCTTTATGCTTGTGCTTCTGGAATTCTGCTCTGCATATTTACTCATTTTCAAGTTGGATACAGTCAGGCTGGAGGCATATCCATCACCTTAGCTATGCTATACCTAGTTGTATGTTACATTTTCCTCCATGATCACCTTGACACGCTTCAAGTTATAATAAGTTGCTCTGGATTCTTCACAAAAAGTTTTCAATTTTGCTCCTTAAAAATAAGGCTCATTTTATTCTCTCTCATTCCCAGATGGCCTGGATCATGCTTACACACATTCTCAGTACTGGTTCAGGAAAATCAACCACTTCCAGCTATTAAAAAATAATTGTATTAAAAAATTGGAACAAAGAAAACCATATCTGGTCTGAACAGACCTTTCGGTGGTGAATTCTCTTCTCCTTGATAGGCATTTATACCTAGTTCCTGAATATGGCACAGGCACGTGCGCTCTCCCTTCTTCCTTCTGCCTACCTTCTGGCTACTGGCTTGCATTATAGCGTCAGAAAAATACAAAGTCATTCCTTGAAGTTTAAATAGAACCAAATACAAATTAGAGAGCCTTGGTAGGTGTTGGAACTTACGTGGCACACTCTCGAATTCTGTGTTCTGCTGAATGACGGGGCAGCCAATACAGGCATAGACAATAGTTAGGATTTAGGTGGTGAAGCCTCTGTTCTGCCTCATGTCAAACCACAGCAACACAAGCTTTTTAGTGCTCGAATCCTTACACATGCTTTTAGGCTTCTCTAGCCTTTACAGCCTATAACTTGTATTTCTACTAAGACAAGGAGCAAAAGGTACGACACTTGAGGCTTCCAGTGCTGCTGGTGTTATTTAATGATGCCAGTGATGCTGTAGTTATCCAAAGGACCTTCTCTGCGTGAGGGGAATTTGCTGAACGCTCCTCTAGAAAGGTCTATGATGTTAACTGCTTGCCTGAGCTGCTCTCCTCCCTGCCCTGATAGTATATGGTGAGAGAGTAAGGTTAAACTTGGGTTCTTTTGGAGTTTTAGATACACTTTCCTTGTTGGTCACAGAGATATGTTTTATTTTTGAGAAATAAAATAAAAGCTTAAATGTGTGTTCCTGGCAACCTTGGGTTACAACTGCATTAAGATTTCAATAGGATACTAACAGGCCTGGCTCATCTCGGCTTTTCTACTGTAAGTGATGGTTATGAGAAATGAAAAATAACTGCTACAGCTCAATAATTAATCCTTGCATATATCTAAGGGATAAAATCAATATTCATAAATGTACTGCACACACCCCCTGAGGGCTTTCCTTGCCTGTTACATCCGGATTCTAAAAACGCATCATACGCTTCTTGGAAGGACTGTATGTGGGAAAAATGAGAAAGAAGTGATATTAGGAGAAGAGGCAGAGCTAAAATACGGAGAGTGAGATTTGTCTTACCTTGTTTTTGTCAAGTATCAGTACACAGCAAGTGAATATCAAGCTATCCAGCATGCTCTGCGTCAGAGACTGGGTCCAGAATATATCAGCAGTCGGCAAGCTGGAGGAGGACAAAAGGTACGAACAGATATGTCTAGATGTTTCAATTCCCAAATTACAGTGAAAAAAGTTCAAATAATCCTTATTTTTTTGAAGTTAATTTCCCACTATTTGTTTAATATGTAGATATGAAGGCAAAGTCAGCATGAATTTTGGCTTTTACTGAGCCACAGGTTCCTTTTACACTTTAAAGCAGGACTTAACTTTTTAGAGCTTCCTCCTTTACAGGGCAATGTTTACTTGTAGAACGTTGAGATGTTTTTCTTTTTTTTTTTCCCAGAACTGGAATATATGAAGCATTGTATAACAGTGGCTGCATTTTACCCTCTTTAGTGCCTGTTAGCTCTGCCTTCCGTTGATTAAGTCATATTTGTTGTCATATTAACCCCCCATCACAGCTGATGGAAGAGGGTGAACCTAAAACTGCACCACCATCCTTTTATTCACATTTTCTGAACCTTGAAGCTAGCTGGGTTTGCTCAGATGATGCGTAATCCCTCTTTAAAATAAAGCATGTATAGATGTGTGCACTTAGGTGTGCTTTATGTATGTATACTTTTCAGGTCTGTTACATTGAAGGTCACAAGGTAATCAGTCTGGCCAACGAGATGTTCGGCTTCAACGGCTGGGCTCATTCTGTCACTCAGCAAAATGTTGGTAAGTATCTTTGGAGGGCAAGGAGTCTTTCCTCTTGTTTCACTGTGAGGCGCTGATGGAAAAGTCTCTCACATAAGGGCCGAGGTATCTGTCCTACAACTCAATTACTTCAGAGAACCTGGGGAGAAGCACGTGAAATTTCCAGGTGTCAAAGCAGTTAGCAAGAATGGAAGTCAATGATAATAGACATTCTCTTTTCATTTTAGATCTTGCACTGCAATATGTCATAGTCGTTATTCTAAGTGTGTTTATGATTATTCTTGAGCTATTCTAATCAAGTTTTCTGATCTCTGTGGGAACACTTAGTGACTACGGTCAAGAGTAATTACAGTTAAACTATTTAACACCCCGCAGCCCTGAGCCAAGTTTTGTACTTACCTGTAATTTTTATATTCTAACAAGTTAATATTCTCAGTTAATATTCCCCTCATCTTCAGGGACCAATCTTTTCCTGCAGATTCTTTTAACCAATACCTGGGTCTGAGATTATATTTACAGTAGAAAGCTTTGGGAAAAAAAAAAATATTCTTCTAGAAAATGGTATTTCAGGTGACCTTAAAGCTTCCTCTTCTTCTATCTCAGTAGCTGAAGTAGTACCTATCAGAGGAGAATTGTCCTTGTTTGCAGACCTGTTATGCTTAGACTGAAGACTAGTTGTGGAAGTAGCTCAACAAAGCTGTGTAAAGCTCCTTCCTTCCCCCCAGCCTTTCTTTCCTCAGGCTTGGTAGATTCTGGACAGGAAACAAGTTACTTCATTGGTTTCCATCTATTCTGTAGTACTTTTTTTTCTTTCTGCTTTTCAGTCAAGAAAGGACTGACATCTTTCAAATTTCTTTTTCAAGTCATGTCATAACAAGTCATTTCCTGAGCAGTTCAGAGATAGAGTCTTCTGCTTTGTTTTGTTTAAAATTCTGGGTAGAAATTCAGGGCCTGCACCCCTGGCAGGTTCACAAAACAATTAAACAAATAGACCAGATGGGTACAGAAGAACTTTTGGACCCTAGAGTACAGTTACTTGAACTTCAAAGCATTTCATTTCAGACGTGGCATGTTTCCATCAGACTCACAAGACTGCTAACTAGGGTGCCCTAAGTGTATTATATAGCATTGCTTTTGCTGCAAAATAAGGTAGATTAGAGATTCTGGATTGCGAGTTGTATTGCAACTTGTTAAGCAATTCAGGCAGCCTGTCCTGAATAAAAGCTTGTGCAAAGCTTTGCAAACTGGAGACTTCTAGTATAAAAGCAATTTCTTTCCTATTATATATAGATAACACTTTCTTTGCCATTACTGTTTTTATAAATTGGTAATTTAAATCTTTCCTTCCAGCTGAAAAAAAATTGTTATGCTTTGAACATTTAGGATATGTAGCTGAATGAGCAGTAACATTTACAACTCTTTTAAAGTTTATACGTGTAGTAGCAGGGTGTATTTGGCAGGTCTAGCCGCTAATAACCAGAAAGTATCACGTAACATGCGCGGACCTCATATGCAAGCCATCATTCTCAAACTAATATTTTGTAAGTCATGCTCTATTTTATAGGAGATGATACAGTATCTTGGGTACATTCAGCAAGTGTGGTACAGGTTTATGTCTATCCTCAAAGGACAGAATGAGATCTAACTGTGGGTCAGAAGCCTTTTGTATTATTTAGAATATTACTTTTCCCTCCCCCAGACTTTGTTGACCTCAACAACGGCAGGTTCTATGTGGGGGTTTGTGCATTTGTGAAAGTTCAGCTTAAGGTAAGTGGATTTTTTTCTTTGCGCTATCTATAGGTGAACAGTTGCCTAAAGCTGTGGATGAAAGTTGATATTTGGGTCAACCTATGGTTCTTGAGTACTCTACCTCACCAGAGGATCTAGTGGCATCCAAAACATTGACCTTGCTCTAGACCAACCAGCTAAGAGCAAGTCATCAGGCTTAGGAAAGCGCAACACCTAAGAAGCAGCACTGTTTGTGTAGAAATTCCCTTACACTAAGTATTTTTCAAATTTTACTGCAGGATGGGTCATACCATGAAGATGTGGGATATGGAGTCAGTGAAGGCCTGAAGTCTAAGGCCTTGTCCCTAGAAAAGGCAAGAAAGGAGGCAGTAACAGACGGACTGAAGAGGGCCCTCAAGTAAGCGAAGATCAGTACTTGTACACTTTCAGAACTTACGTGAGAATGAAGTGTTATTTTCAGTCACAGTGAGCTCTTTTATTTCTCAGGTGCTTTGGGAATGCTCTGGGGAACTGCATCCTGGACAAAGACTACCTACGAGCCGTGAATAAGCTTCCACGTCAGGTGCAGTACATGGGCTGTTGGAGCAGGGGCTGCAAGGTGCCCACTGCTCCTGGTCCTTCCTATTAAAAAGATTACTGACAATGGTATCAGTGCCTCTCATCCCTGAATGTTTCCAGCTATGAGACCAATGGCCTTTGCCTGCTAGTTTGCGTGAACTGTTTGTTACAGAGTTCCTCCCTGACATTTCACCACAGCCACTTTAAATTTTGGCTGTTTGCAGTAGATTACGATGGTGAATAAACAGTTTCCTACTCCAGAGCTCACATGACATTTATGGCCATGTTGTCCAAGTCTCTCTGTTCAACGCCAGTAGCGCACACATCTGCGTCCAGAGAGAGACAAGAAATTGCGATGTACATCTTCATCAGTGACAACTGTACTCTAACCCCATTCTTTCAGGGTTATTTCAATGTATAGATATGCCGTGGTGTAACAAAGCGGGCCGCATAGTACTGAAGTTGTCCTGGCTGTCACCGACGTTGCACTTCAATAAGCAACGTTCATCTCATTAGCTCCTGGTGTGCACCAGCTGGGGGCAGTAGGCTTCTAGGTGGCAACCAACCTTGCTGACTGAGGAAGAAGTGTTCTACAACTTGTAACCCCTGGAGTTTCGTCGTTAAGTTGCCATCTTCACACTAGGCTTTGCCACACTGCTAGCCAGGCTGGAGCGGTAAGGTGGCTCTATCTAGCTAACTTAGACTGGAGGAGCAGACCCAAAGCGGCGCCTCGCCAAGTAAAGACAGCACAAAGCTCTGCTTCGCCAGGGTCGTTCTCTAGCAGTGGCATTGCCACAGATTTGTAAAGTCACAGAGCCAGACCGTCCCGTCTTTAATAAAAAGAGGATGGTGTGCCTTCCTCAGTGACCTCAAGACTGCAGGACTGAGTAAAGGTTTGCCGTGCCCTTTAACACCCGTGTGAAAACGGAACTGGCAAAGCTGACAGACTTCTGATGCTGTAAAACTCTGTTGGTCACCTGCGTCTGGTCTCGTTTGCAGAGAGGACAGCATGGGGAGCTGTGGCCTGTCCACCCTGAAACACTGAACTACTAAACTGACACAAAATTGCATGAATTCAACGATTAACTAACTGACTTTGTACGGAAAATGCACTTGTTTTCTAACTCAGAGCAAGCAAACCAGGTTTTTCCAGTAGTACTGTATAGAAAAAGCCTGTGCACATTCCGTTAACTTGGTGAAGGAAAGTTCTGAACATATTTTCTTTTTTTTCCCTTTACTAGATACCCTCTGAGTTAGATTTGGTCAAAGCTAAAAGACAAGACTATGAGCCTGAAATAGAGAAAGCGAGATACCACAGCTGCTTGGGAAGGCAGAGTGCCGGAGGGAGGCAACATTGTGAGACAGCGTCTACTTGTAAGCCCGATCAGACAGAGGCTGTGGCAGTGACAGCAGATGAGAAGCAGCCAAATAGTTCCAGGTGAGACTGCTATTACACATTTCTTTTATAAGCTGTATTAGAAATTACCGTACCTTTTTAAACACACGGACAGCCCCGTTCAGAAGGTGCCATAAAATGCCAGTCCAGTGGATTTTCCTTACTGTTAATTCTTCATCAAATGTAATTGCTGAAATCCTGTTTAACTTTATGCGTACCTGGTGGGCGGGCAGGAACGCAGCCTCCTCAGCTGTCCAGTGCGATGCCACTTACCAGCGGAAATTGCGACAGAAGCAGCTACAGCAACAGTTCCGGGAGCAGATGGAGAAAAAGCAGCAGGTTCCAGTAGTTACTCCTGGCAGCGAGCAGGGTAAGACGTGGCATTAACAATTGTCTGTTGTAGTGGTAGCTACTGGCAGGCACGGGTTACCCTCAGTACAGGAGCCTGGCCAGTTCCATTTGGTTTTGTATGGTACCATCAACGCTCCTTTGAGGCTTAAGGAAGGAGGATTATCGTACTTTTTCCCTGCTCTGTTCATAAAGCAGCAGGAACGTCAGGTCTGAAACTGCATCATTAAAACTGCAGCTCCCCACCCACCCTGAAGCCCCACGCAGCACCGCGGCTGTTGTCGGTACCGTTAACGTGCTGCACCCGAGCTGAGGCTGCAGCACTTCGCTGAGGTGGTTGCGGGCACGTGGACATTGCCTTAGCTACTAGCTGGTTGCTGTTTACCCACGGAGAACTCTGTGTGGTAAGCAGGAACTTAGGGAAGGGGTAAACAGGCTAAGAAAACATTCTAAAGTAGAGCAGTTGCTCTTGACAGCTGTCATCAGGTACAGAATCTTACCGTTCCACGTACTGCTACTGAACTGGAACCAGCTCTAGGAAAAGACAGTACCTGGTGGCAGCTGCTGCTTTTCATTTCAGACTCTGTTACAAAGGAGCAGAAGTGTTCTTCTGTATTTCTAATATTAACCTCTTATGTTACCTCCCTCCAGCAACATCCGCTCCTCCTGTAAAGCACAGCACTCCAACAGCGGTACAACGGGAGCTAGCCGTAGAAGAGGAGTTCTTCGCAGGTCAGCCAGAAAGCGATGAGTCCTAGTGTTAAATCATTAGCATTTAAATCAGCTCTTCAGCGTATAGCGTAAAGGTAGAGGTTCTGAAGAGGTTGGAATAATGGAAGTGTGAGTATGAGTCTGCCCTTAACAATACAAACTTGATCTTACAATACAAACGTTGCTCGAGTGGCAGGGAAATTAAGTCCATCGCTATGAGGGGTTTCCCACTTGGGCTTTTCAGTAGAGTTCTTACACCTCTTCAACAGACCCTTCTCCTGCATTGATGTTGCACAGAAGCACAACACTGGGGGGCGTGGGGTGTTTCTTAACGTAACCGTGGCTGTTTGGGTCCCACTCACACCACAGTACCTGGACATGGCGTGAGTCTGGAGCACAGCAGGTAGTACTGGTTCCCTGCTGGGCACCGACATACAAAAACATGCTTCACAGTGGGAGAAGAGTGGGCCCGTCCTAGAGTTACTGTCATTCCTGTAGTGCAATTCCTGTCATCTTTGGTTTGATCACCTTTTCATTCATTCTAGATGATCCTGAACTTTGGGACATTTCCTTGGAGACCATAGATCTTAAGATAACGGGTCACAAAACAGCAGACCCGTCAGCTGGGCACCGGACACCTGAAACACCCCATGGACATCATCAGATGACTACTCGTAACAGGACACCTCACAGAACGAACTACCACAGAGCTTCTACTAGACTTGCACAACTGCAGCCATCTGCTACAATGATGAGCACCAGGAGCTGTGCTGACCAGCATATCCCAGGTACGTGCTACCAAGAAACGACTGAGTCCTAACAGTGGCTCTTGGCTTTGAAAGCAGCACTGCTAGACTGGTAAATTGGAGTGGGAGAAACGTTCCTCTTCTCTTGGACCTGGCCGCAGATGCTGTGGTAGTGGGCTAGGAGAACTATCTGGTTTTTCCAACCAACTGTCCTATCAAGGAAGAGGTAGAAAAAGAATTGAGGAGCACTTTTAGGAGCAGAAAAAGCTTTAAGAAGCTTCCCTTTCTCACTGTCTCCCTGTTTGGCAGAGCACAGCCCCTGCAGGAGAAGTCAAAGCTTGAAGAAAAGGAGGCTGGAACCTACCTAAGGCACCTGGTGGTATCATTACCTCCATAGTGGGTTACATCAGAAGATGGCAGCTGGCTGTTCAAATTATGTGAGGAAGTCTAATGCATTAATGGATTTTCCTGTACGGCGCAGTGAAGCAACACAGAAGAGTCTAATACAGCCAGTGAGAACTTAATGTACTTCTAGGTTATTACGTGTTTCACGTGCCTTTTGCTATAAACAAGCCATCACTTGTGCTTCTGCAGCACCAGACTTGTGGTCATATTACAAGCCGACATTACACGTAATTTACCCGAAATGGTAACAGAATTAATCTTCAAAAAAAGACGCGATTCCTGGCTTCTTCCCCCCCCACCTCAGTGTTGCACCTCAGCACGGAGAAAAAGGATTTTTCCAGTAAAACAGAGAGAGGGCGGGTTACGGTCAGATGACATCGCCTACAAGCTGCAGTCGCCTGTTGGGTGAGGCTGGGGGCGTGAGGCTGGAGCTGGGAGGTGCAGCCCAGGCTGCGCAGAGAGGGGCAGAGCCCTGGGCTCCTCCTCAGCCACGCCGGCTCTCCCGGAGCAGCAGCAGCACGTGGAGCGGTGCCCGCGCCACGGGGCAGCAGCACGCTGGGACTGCTGCCAGACTTGCACACAATGGCACCGCTGACGGCGTTGGCTCGGACCCTGTGTAAAGTGAATGGGAGCGGCACTTTTGTTTTTAAATAAGCTTTCAACCCTTTTCAGTATCAAAATAAACGTGAAATTTGAAAAACGAACCACGCGTGTAGCTGTTCGTGCCTCGATACCCTTCAAACCGGGACAACTCGCTCCCTGTTGAGCAAGCTCAGAGAAGTTACGAGCTGCCAGTGGGAAGCTGCAGAGCCTGCCCCCGGCTGCACAGCCAGCCCTTCGCTTGAAGGTGGACAACAGAGAACTCCGAGTGGGATTTACACTTCAGAGCAAAGCAACGGCTGTTCCTTCCAGTAAGGAAGGATTTTTGGGCAATACTTCAAACTGGACACAGCAGTGTTTTCCAGAAGTGCAGTGCTGGAGGACGCTACCACGGGACTGGAAGTTAGGAGCTGGAGCAGGAAAGTTTACACAGGCACTTTGGTTAGCCCAGCTCCAAAATCAGTGATGTCACACTTGAAACGGGGCCTTGTTCCTGTGCTTTGCCATCACCGCTCCGTCTGGTCAAGTCTCTTAAAGCAGGCTAAATGGAAATACATTTGACATACATAAATACATAAAATTTGACATACATTTGACATATGTACATAAAATACATATGAAGACATAAATGTATTCAGCATTTATGCCTGTCCTTCCTAGTTTACCTTCACCACTTGTGTTTTTCTCCTTAAAATATCCTCCGTTATCCACTTACCTCGTCAACAAGACCAGGAACAAGGACTGACGTCAGTATGAAAAGATGGGGCAAATTATTATTAACTGGAGTAGCTTACATCCACAAAATAGCGTCACGTTTCACCGTACCGCTTTCTGGCCAATTCGGTGTTGCCTTCAGCAGTACGTACCTCATGGGTGAGTCACACTCCTGAAACCAGACACCTGTGAGGAAGGGAACGGGCACAGTCAGAATTATTGTATTCCAAGCTGCTCCGCACTTTTACAACGAAAAAACCGACCAGCTCATACCACTGCATCAGGATCCTTGCCTCTGTGGAAACAGGGCCAACGTAGCCATGCCTCCTCTGAGAGAAGTCGCTGCGAAGTGCCTCACAGGGTTGGTCCTTTTGAGAGAAGAGTAAAACTTATACTTGGAGCTTTTTTTTTTCCTTTAGGGCCTTGCGCAGCATGACTCATAACATAGGCTCTTCTTAAAATGGAAAGAAATGCAGCAGCAATAAATGTTTAGAAATACCAAACAATTCCTGCAAGTCTACAGCAGTTTGAGAATGACCCTGTAAAGTAGTTCCACTCACTCCTCTACAAGTCCTGGCATAGAACAGGAATTCCATCCCAAAATTTGCAGCTACACCACAAAGTTTCTCCTCCCCAGCACTGCAGGTGCCCTTCCCTGCTCTCTTCCAGCCCAGAGAGGAGCGTGGGGGACCCAACAAAAAGCGGAGCGGGGCTTTGCTGTGCCCGGGGCTTCCCCAGCCCTGGCAGCACACCCTGCTCTGGCTTCGCTGCCAAAAGGAAGCGCAGGATCACTGCTAGCAGAGCTCCACCTGCGCTTCCAACGGGGAGAGCCGCCAAGTTCCCAGCTGAGCATGTTCCTCAGCTACCTGGTAACTTCTTGACAGTCTGAGCCATAAAAGCAATCGTCCTGCTTACACATCATCCGTCACCCCGTCTCCCTCCCCTTCCCCTCAGGAAGAAGATCCATTGATTGTTGGTTTTTTTATAGCACCTTGTTTCAGACCACCCTACTAAAAGGCCAACAGCTCATTACCCATCACTGCTTTTGAGAAGTCGAGGGTCTCATTAACCTGGGTTTCTTGTACTTTCCTGTGATCAACTGATAAATCGGGTAACAGCTCAGTTACTCCAGGAAGAGGACGGAGAGGCTGGAACCTGCTGTTCAGCAAGAAGACCCACAGCTCAACCAAAGCAGGTCTGGTTTATTGGAATGACTCTACAAAGGTAACAAGCGGCAGCACAAAGCGCAGTCGTACAGGAAGCGCAGTGCCAGGCTGTCGTGCGAAACATACAACTAACTACGGTCAGGGAGGCCCAGAGATTCCATTTGGTTGGTTTAATTATTTTTTTTTTTATTATTTTTTTTTCTTTTTTACAGTGTACATTGTTAAATAATGTAAAGAAAACGTTTGTAATTCAGAAACAGATTTTATGTGGAAAAAGATACTCAAAGTGTAATATTAAACAAAATAATTTAACAGTTCAGTAGCATTAGTTTATTCCTCTAGACTTCAGTTATTCATCCACAGGAGGGGGGGGGTGGGAGGGGAGTGGGAAATCAACGGTAAATAAAACCAGTTCTTGCATAACATTAAGTGGAAAAAAAAAAAAAAAAAAAGAAAGAAAAATGACCTCAAACTTCTTAGATCAAAATTAAATAACCACGTGCTGCATCCAGCTGGTTGGTTCCCCTGCCATGAATATTCCCCGTGTCCCATTACTGCCCCCGCTTTGCCGCCTCTCCCCCCGGGTTCGGGGGGTTCCTCCGCACCCGGTCGGCGGGAAGGGCAGAGGTTCCCCGTCCCACTGCAGCCGCCGGGCCCCTGCGTTCTCCCCCCCTGCCACCGCGCTCACACCATCAGCCTCCTCGCTCATCCTGCAGCTCTAGTTACCCAGGCCCCTCACCACTCACCCTCAGGCCTTCCCCTCCAGCCTGTGCCTGCCCTTGCTGCCAGAACTGCTGTAAAAAAAGCAACAGGAAAGGAACGGATCTCGCGCGTTTCTTCGTAAAAATAAAAGTGTGAGAACACCTGCAGACAGAAAAGCTCCCTATTAAGGCTCCATAGGGGAAGAGCGCGCCGAGGGAAAAATAAAACCACCAAACAAAACAGGCAAACGAACATCTCGGTGAGGCACCAGCTTCCGGGCTGGCGGTGAGCTCCTCCCGAGCGCCGGGAAGCGGAACGCTCATCCCTCACAGCTCTTTGCAGCACTGCATAAATACTGGCTGGTATTATTTTTACTTTGAAGAGGAAACCAGTATTTTTTATTTTTTTTTTAAATATGAAAAAGAGAGAATGACCAAAAGCAGAAGGTACAGTACAGTTACTAAGAGGTGACAGATCGTTACAGTCCTGGTACCTGCTTGAAATTTGTTAAGAGCGAACAAAATTGTAACTCCTTGAAGTAAGACAGAGGAAACTTCTTGACGCCGGCTGTTTCAAGTACATCCATTGCCGGCAATGGACGTTGCACCAGGACAGTCTATTCCTGGCTTAACTGGATTTTACCAAAAAAAAGGTAAGAAAAGCAACCCCAGCAGACAAGCCCACGCCAACGAGCAATGGCACCTCTCCCTCCAGTCACATCCCGACCAAACATCTCTACCACTTCACAGGTGGAGTCAAACCGCATCTAAGTTGGGCCTTTCCCAAAGATACACGTTCTCCCCATCCTCTCTCCGTTTCTGATCCAGACCTCCTGCCTCCTCCGTAGACAGCATTGGTTAGTCTCATTTCCGCCTCACCCACAACCCTCTGTCCCACCCCCACCTGTCACACCAGCAACTTCAGACCTGCCCAGCTGGACAAGTTCCCCCGACACACAGAACGCTGTTCCAACCCGCCGCCTCAATGACTTCCCCCTCCGCACACCTACTCTAAGCAGTAATGGTACCGCTAGAAAAACTCCGATGTCCCGGTCACGAGGTCCAAGTAATCCTCCCTTCTCTGAACTTGCCCTCTGTCCACCTGGGGGTCTGCTGGGAAGACGATGCTAACTGCAGAAGCAATAGAAGTCCAAGGCACTAAAATATCCAGCAAGCATACTGGGAGAACAGACAAGTATTCAAGTACATTAATTTATACAATTTTACATTCACATTTATTTATCTAATACAATGAAAATACAAAGGAAAAAGTTAAAGTGTCTCCAATAAGTATAAGGATATAGCTAGCTTTTTTTCCCATTTTTTTTTTTAACTTTTTTAACCCTCTATATTCCACTCATTTTTAAACTACTGTTGTCCAACAACATTTATATATCACAGTGTTTCCACATCAAAACTGATGGTAAGTACATGTCCGCAGGGAACTTTTAAAATTTTTTTTTTTTTAAACAATTTAAATTGCTCTAATGCTGCAGTCAAAGCTGTTAATATCTTACTTAAAGCAGTAATGACCTATCAAGCACGGGCTGCACTGCAAGTCCATTCGTGTGCCCCACTGTTTCGGAGCCAGATCTAATTGACTGGGGAGAGGGAGAGGAGGGGGATTTGGACAGCTTTTCTCCTGCTCTTGGTTCGTCAGGGAGAGATGAGAAGCGTGCTAAAGCCTCATGCTAGGATTCAGCTCTCCCACCTCAACACGTGTGGATTCAGCCTCAAAGCACAGAGAAGCTTTACAGCAAGACCGCGTCAACTAACCCCGTGACTTCTCTTCGCTGCTCTTGTTCCACACAAGAGCAGAACCCCTCGCTCAAAAGCACTGTCCCATCATAAGGATGCTGATCATCCTCCTCCCCCTTGAAAGCGTGTGGGGAAACTCCCTTTACAGAGAGCTGACAGCAATGGTTGGAAAAGAGAAATTCATTCCCAGTCTGGCGAGCTACCAGTTCATTGCAGCACTAGTAGTTGATACAGGGCCCCATCTCCCTCCCCACGTCCTGTCCCGAGGTCTAGCCAGCAGTCTCCGAGCACTAAGTGGTCCGCAGGTTGGAGCCTGGAGGGTTGCTGATCGACTTTTGCAAGTTGCTGATGTTGAAGCTTTGCAAAGGTGCGGCACCTACGGGCTGGAACTGGCTGAGCGGCGGCTGTGCTGGACCTCCTGTCCCACTCCACGGAGTGCCAAAAGACGCTGATGGATAACCGTACTGCTGCGGAGGGCACATAGCCTTTGTGAAGGGACCTAAAGAGGTAGCTGATGCTGCAGAGATGGGCGTAGCACCCAGGGAAGATGTCATAGAGATACAGAGCTGACCCGGTGCTGAGAATTTTCTTGCCATTCCAGGGCCCTGGAAGAAAACCCAACCCCCAAGAAAAGTTACGCAACCAGGCTTAAAAACCACAGGCTCGCCCCGTGGTCCACAAGCCGTTCCCAAAGGACGTTTACAAGAACATGCCATGGCCTTCCTCCTTAGTTCCCCTCCACGGCAGGTGATCAAATCCTGCACAGAAAGGATGCAGCTAACAGGTTTCTAGAGCGGTTGTCCCAGCTACACGGCAACTGTACTCTAGCTGTGTTTGACACCCTGATGAGACAGCAGCGACACTGACGGTTTCTTACCATAAATGTTCACGGGTTACATCTTACCTCATAGTTGCTATGCCCTTTGCCAACTTTCTTGCCAGACAGGTTCATGGCATCTCGGGCCCAATTATCTACCAGCTTGTGCAGGTCATCTGTGAAAGTCCCTTTCCGGCTTGAGGCGATAGCAGTCGGCTGAGACTGGGGTGCTTGGCTGTTCACTGTAGCCCCAACTGTGTTAGTGCTGCTGGTCCCTACAAACACAAACACCAGGAATCAAACCTTCGGTTACAGATCACCTTTCTCTAGCACATTTAACGGTTGTGGCAATGGTACATCAATAGAGCGCCAGTTAAAATGCCATGCAGATTAAGTCTAAGTTTCAATTCCAGGACACACTGAAGTGGGAACTACGAGGACTCCTACAGGCGTTTTCTCCGGTTAAGAGTATTTCATAGATATTTTTACTTTTCAAGATAAGTAGTCATCTTAAGAGGGAGATGGAAGCAGCCTACAGGTCTTCACAAGGGAAAAAGGAGATTAGATTTCAGCGCTGAATGACAGTACAGTCACATCATTCTCTCATCCTACGCCTTTTAATTAGCAGCAACCACTATTGGCACAGGTCAGTTCCACCTGGGAGGACAATGCTGGGAGCTGAATAAGGAGCAATACAATCAGCATCGCCAGCTGCTCTGTAGCAAATTATCTCCACTTTGAAAATGAAGAGGAAAAAAGAAAGCCACAAAAATCACCCACATTACGCAAAAGAGCCACAGTGAGAAACAGCAACTGTTGTTTCCAATAGCTGCCATGCTCGTGTTCTTGAAGATAACCAGACGGGACTGTCTTCATCCACCAAACAGCTAGGAGCAGCAGGGGAAGTCTGCACTGCATTAAATTTTGCTTTTTGCCTCTGAAAGCATTTTTTTGCCATTACGTTCAGATTTTCTATGTCAGGAGAACAAGATGCAAACAACTAATAGGGTTTAAAGAAGGTAGACATGAGAGTAGTTCCTCAGACGTGCTTTGACGAGTTTTTCTAGTCACTGGGTTGATTGCCAGAACACAAGAAACCCTTCACATAAACAGCACGTTTCAGGTCTGCTAGAAAACTTGCTGAACATTATCCTATGAGGGGGGTATGGTGGAAATCTCGCCATTTTGGGTAGCCTCACTATGCCCCTCACTTACGGAAAAAAAAAAAAAGCAACTGAACTCAAGGTCAGGTTTTTCAAAAGCAGATCTCATAATAGGAATGAAAGAAATCACGTATGATCAAATACCCTACACTCCCAGCAGTATCGCCTCCTTCACTGATGTGGGTGACTGTTAACCACTAGGGCAGACTTCTGCAGGATATGGTAAAAGCAGAACGAACCCAGATTTTTTTAAATCTAATGCAAAACCAAACAACAAAACCAGTATCTGGCCACCGCAGTGCTAAACCCGGCACTCCTTACAAACACAAATCCTCACCTACTTGGTTCTCAAAGTTCCTCAAACGTTTCTACTTGCTCACTCTGAAAACCCGTGTTTATGGCAGACCTTTCTGAAGAAAACTGATTGAAAAGTGGAGCATCAAAAGTGCCAGCAATGAAAAACATCTCTCTATTGCAAAGGCCACATGACGGAGTCGCTGTCTCTTGCCTGACAGCTACTGCATCTGCTCCACTCCCCCTGGCCATCAGCCACATTCTTTGCAACCGCTGCATCAAAGGAAGAACTGGCTCCAAACCCCTGCAGGAATGTTTCATATCGAGGAGTGAATTAGGAAGATGACGTACTTACTATGCAGGACAAATAAGCAAAGTGTTACTGCCTCTAGTAGTGCTGAGGAGGGAAGGATATGTGTATCCCTCCCACCAGTTCCAGTTCAAGCATGGAAGTGGCTCCCGGTCTGGGTGCCCACCGGTGGGGCAGCGGCTGTTACGGGCTGGCAGACACATGCAACAGTACACGTGGGAAGGAAAGAACAAGGCTCCCTGGGCAGGGTGTGCAGCTGCAGCACAGATGAGGAGTGATAGGACCACGCTGTAAGGTGGCAAGGAAAATCTACAGTGAAACAACAAGAACCTGAAGCATGCATCATGTGGAAAGGGCTTAGAAGACAATTATTTAGTAAGAGCAACGATGTGAAAGGTGAAATTAAAAGACAAATGAGGCAAAAGCAAGAAAGAGGTACATGAGGGGGAGCTGCCAAAACCAGTAATCATCGCATTCCACCGTGAGGGTTCATGCAGGGATTGACACACTCGCTCTCATCCTCTTCACGACGGCCAGTATCTGCTTTGGGTATTTCACATTTCTACTTTAATCAGTAAGCACACTGGATCCTGGAACCATGCTGGAGAGCTTCCTCAGGCCACAGAAGGGAGAGAATTCATTGAGATATATAGGAGAGTGCATTCAGCTGAAGATGTGAAAGATCATTTAGGAAAGTTTAAGTGTTTTGAGAAGGACTGTATTGGTCCAGGGCAGGAAAGGTGGGAGATTGCGAGACCTTTGTCTCCAAAGGTGATTTTGTAGGGAGGTCCTACCTCAGGTCACAGCCAGACCAGTTCATACCATTACAGGTGAGCTATACAGTTACTAAAGCTCCCACACAATGTCACTTTGAAAAAAAATGACTTATCAGGAATTTCACATTTTAGCTGTGACATAGTCACCACTTGCAGAAACTGCCATCCAGAAGAGTCTGAAAAGGAAGTGCTTCAACTTGTAGCATTCAATGGAAACAACCCCCCCACATTCCTGCTCGGTCACAGCAGCCATCCCCAGTTCTGCTCTGACACGAAGGATCTGAAGTGAAACAAGCTCCTCTCTCTCTCTCTCCAGCCCGCTACCTATAATGCCTTCATTCTGCCCTTCTATTTTTCCCCCCACAAACCAGCAGTCAAAAGACACCTTAAAAAAAAAGTCTTAAATGACGTTAGCACACACAGGCTTTTCTAAACACCTCTTGCTTTGGGAGAGACACTGGAGATCTCCAATGGCTTACTCTTAACTCTTTTAAAATGTTGGAGGAGTGTCTGCAATTGGATCCATCACTGAGGTGGCAAGGCCCATCAGATCTGCAAACAAACCAGCTGCTCAGATGTACAAGTCCGGCACATTACAGCGAGCAACTGACCCTGATGAGCAACGAGCACAGAGTTCCACAGTGAAGGTGCGGTTCTGCCTGCCTCCACTTGTCTGCCAGAGTAATAGCCAGACTGTTCAATATACTAACGACAGAGTACACATCAGAGGGCATAACAGAGACAGACAGATGCTGTGCTGGAGACAGAGTCAGGGAGGGAAGGCTTCAGTGACCAGAAAAAGCTGATGAATAGCTTTACAATCAGGAATCGGAGATAACAGAAATAAGATAATTACTACAGAGCTGGTTGCAAGGACAGACTTTTTTCACCATCTTCCCTGAAGCACAAAGAGAGAGTAATTTGTTAAAGATAAGAGAAACAGTGAGAAATGTTTAGTATCAAACAGTACAAAAAGCTTGGTGAGAAACAGAGGACACAGCACAGCAGGGCTCTTGTAGTCACTACTGGGACATTCTAGGAAAAACCCAAAGACTGGTCTGACGGTTTAACCAGTTGTACTCTCAGAAAGAGAAGAGGACCAGCCTCCTACATTTATTCTTCAGAATTCCCACACCGTAATGAAGAACGTCAGGAGACACTTTACTGTCACAACTGGCCGTTATCACTAAAGGAAAAACAAGTATATCTTCCATTTTAGTCAGGACGTAGGAAGCATTTTACCGTTAGCAAAGTTCAGCTGATTTACAACACGATAAAGATTTATTCGATGGGTCAAGTGCTTTTGGTTTGTCACCCTATTTTCTCAGATCCGTGGAATGGTTCAGATGTTCCCTGCCAAGCTGTACCACTCTGTTTCTCCAGCTGCACAGTTAAAAGCATCAGTTACTGCACTGTTTCTTCAACACCACTGCTTCTAACCCAGCACCTTCTCCAGTTGTCACTCTCCACAACAGTCTGCAATAGCATTTCAAGGACAAGACTCCAGGAGCAAGCAACCTGCAATAAGCCAAGTGCCAGGCCAAGCTGCGCCATGCCAAGTATTACCTGCTTTTACAGGACAGCTACAACACGCTTTTCAAAAGGCATCCATTCCCCTTGGCACCAGTCCCATAAGAGATACACGCCAAAGTATCTTATAGCCAGATGATGGTCAATTTGCAGCAAGCCAAGGCCTTGTAAGTAAACACTACTCTCATACTCGGTTCATTGTCAATTCTAGAAACTGAATGGCTGTTCTTTATATTCCCTACCCCAAAAAAAAGATAGGCCAGACTAATGATGGTAGAGGTAGCTTTGGTAAGAATTTAACTTCTTCCAAGAAAAAAGGCATAAATCTTGAAATTGCAGATGTCAGCTAGTGCACATCTGCACATTAATATACCCAGGAAAAACATTTAAAGCTGCTCAATTTTAAAAATTAAATACCATTAGTACTGGTGTCCCCAAATCCAACGGAGTGGGACAGAAGTGTCATTGCAAAGTGAACAGCCAGGGAAAAAATCTCCCCTCCGACTCGTGCCCTTTCTCGGCGGATGGAGCTGGTTGCATTGGAGCTGTCTCTGCAGAAGGCCAGGCCCAGTTCCTGCACACAGCTCTCTGGCTCTGCTGTGCTACCGCCAGCTGTAGCGAGGCAGATGCTACAGACGCACGGCACCGTCATGCAGTGCAGCCACTGACCATCTCCTCGCAGCACCGAAAGCTTTCTCGTATCAAGTCATTTCAGAGGGTGGGAAACAAATGTCAGACATTTAAAGGGTCCAGCCTGCAGAAGCAGCACGGGAGATGTTGCAGCACTCCCAACAAAAAGCATCAGCAGCCTCGGCTCAAGCGTATCGTGGCTTCAATCACATCAGAAGTTTGAGGCTCTCTTGTAAGTCTGGCCTAATCTAAGTACAAACAAGGATTTTGAAAAGAGCTGCAAGGTAACTCGTGAGGGTTGACAGGACGTCTGAAGATGTCCAATCACCCACCTTTACTGCTATTTATTGCACTTCTAGTGCATCTCCAATTCACAGTAAGAAATTCTAAACCTGGGCCCATTAGTAGGTAAGAGTCTTTTGCATTTGCCTGAAAATATTCTCTTAAGTATTTCTTAAACCCTCAACATTTCAATCTTTAGCTATTCATCTGCTAATGAGCATAAGAAGTCAACATGAACTGCCTACAGGTGGCATCAATGCTCTGCACTGTCATCAGCACTAGCGCTGAGAACATGCCACATCCAGCTCGCACACTGCTGGAAGAAGTCAACGTACTCCCCCCAGAAGCTACAGCAGTGTCCAACAAAGGAATAATTTGGAAAACAAATCTTCCTCATTGTTCCACTAGAAAGACTACCTCTCCTCCAAGTCTCGTGTCAGTTAACATATGCCGAAGCATAATTACTAAGGCAGGCCAAAAGAAAATGCCCATGTACCCACAGCTTGCTAACTCTCCCCAGTTTCTGTCATTTCACTAACCTGTCCTGAAACTTTCCACCCAAAGCTTAGAGAAAACGGGTGCTTGTTATTTTATGAGTTTAACGACAGAGAATACCTAACATGAGAACCCAAACTTCTAAGAGCAGCTCAGCTGAGCCATGGGATGGGAGGGAATACAAGGTGATGGATGAGAATGGGGTGCTTGAAACAGATCCAAGCAGCAGAAAAAAAACCAACAACAAAAACCAACAAAAAAAGACAAAACAAAAAACAGACAAGGAAGGAGTAAAGGTGTTACACACAAAGAGCCAAGCAGGGCGTACTCAGAAATCGGGTCCTCCTGCCACCAGGCTTGAACGTCACTCTCTCAGATGCACAGTTAAACTTCGCACAGCCTGTGAGAAAACAAAAACGGGAAGAACAGAGAAAGGAGAGGAGAAGAGACAGAACACCACTACAAGATGTTAGCAACTTGAGGTTGGAAAGGTGAAATGCATTAACATGACACACAAAAATAAGCCTCAAAGTGTGGACCAAAGAGTATGCAGACAATATACAGAGTGAAGAGACTCCCTCCCTCCAATACCTTCAGACATTAGACCAAGTTTGCAGAGTTACTCTCCAGTACATCAACCCAACAATAAGGTTGCAGTCTACAGGGAAGCCAAATCCTGGCAAAGGTATCCAATTGCAACAAGGTACTGCACAACTCTAGGTACAGGGAGATGATTCAAGTAGCTCCAAAAGACTTGAAACAGTTCGTTAAGAAAACCTCTACAGAAAATTCTTCCCAAAAGTCTGTTTCTGTTTTCTGTCTGTACTTCTCCAGTTTCACAAGAAGCACACAGCAGAATTGATCTATTCAGTCCATGGCAAAGCTTTTCTCCCAAGGGGGGGAAAAAACTGGAACAGCTAACTTCAGAGAAGCAAAGGAATCATGCCCTTAACTGGCCAGCAAAAAAGCCCTTGCTACCAAATAAACCAGAGATGTGTCTGAGACATTATCTGGTAACATACCAACTAGTTAACAAGCAATCCACAACTTGTTTAACTATTGCTACCATTCCATCCTCCTACACTAAATCTTCCTTCCAGGATAATTCTTTAACTCACAGTTGCAGAACATGCGCCTTTTTTTTTACCTTTTACTGTTAGAAAATCCATTGACAGAAACAGCCAGAGCAGTCTGGAAGTCTAAAAGGACTCTGAGTCTTCAGAAATTTCCTACCGTTTCCATTATCTGTTAACATCAAAGCTGCTCTGCCCCCTCCTTAGTCTTAGTCCACATTTCTGACATCCTCCATTCTCATCTGCCTCCTCATCCTTTCAGCCAACACTTTTTCCCTAGGTCAGCAGAACATTGCTTGCCACCACCACGCTGCACTCTTGTATTCTCCTTGGTGCTTTCATAACAGCAGAGAGGGCCATGCACTATATATTCTGCACTTCAACAACCTCACCCTAGACCTATGTGAGAAGGTAGCAATCTAGTTGCAAAAGACACTCTGGAGATTTGGCTGGAGACTGCCAATCTACTTTACGCTACGTATTAAAAAAGTGTCATCAAGTTGATCATTTGTTCACCAGTAACAAAAGGTGCAAGACTCAACACTAATTCCATTTCAAGTCTTACCTTGGCCTGGTGCCGAAAGGCTTGGTACCGAAAGGGCACCATCACTGGTAAAGGCAGAGTAGAGATTTTCGCTAGAAGGTGAAGGTTTGAGGGGCTGTAACAAATGGTTCTGCCCAGTCTCTGGCACACTACCAGGAGGATGAAGAGTCTGTTGTGGGGGCAAGACTGATGGTGCGCTTTGAGCTGACAAATTGCCTAGAGGAAGAAGGAAGGCATAAAGTCGTTCAACGTTTCCCCACAGTATTTTTGAATCTTCTGTCATTGTTCCCAAGGGACAGGAGAAAAAAACAGGGAAGTTTGGATGGAACATTTACTAGGGAGTCAAGTCACTACCAGGTAATTCAAATGATCACTTGAGCTATTACACTAATGATACAGGAAAGAGTGCTGCGGTGGGGGAAGAAAAAAGGGGTATCCTCCTCTGGTCAAGCATCACAATCCGGGCAAGGCAGGGGGAAGCAACCACTCCAGTTTCTGAGAATGCAGCAAGACTTATTTCACTTTATTCACTGAAGTTTTAAGGCAGCTCTGTGCCAGGTCACTGCCACGTGCTCTCACACAGCTCCCCTATCACATAACAAACCAGAAGTGAGCAGCCAGGGTGACTGGATACAGAAACAGCAGCGTGACGTGAAGTTACCAAAGGGAATGTGCAGGAAGCAGGAACAAGTACTTCTGCTCACCGTGCTGGCCCTCCAGTACAGTTTACTCAATGCTACAGAATTTGAGATATCTACAGTTACCCAGCAAGCACCTGACACCCATGTCCTTCAAACAGTAAACAGAACTACGTTTCTGAGTTCTGTTTATTATTTAAATGGTTTTAGTAAGAAATGGAGTCACGACAATTGAAATTGTTTCTCAATTTAAGTACGAACAATTTGGCACTCCATTTAAAAAAAAAGTCACTACTTTAATATCCATCAACTGGGACTATGTTTCTGAACTGTAAGGACATCGGTGACAGCATGTTTAAATGCTACTGAAGTAGGAAAAAAAAGTATCTGAAGATGACTGAAGAGAGCAGTCCCATTCTGCAAAAACAGTTTCAGAAGGCAACAGGAGAAGATTATCAAAAAAAACCCAAACAACCCCGAAGTTTTCCCCCATACTGTAAATTTACACTTTTCTTCCTAGTCAGAGTGCTATGACTAATCTCTAAAAAACACAAATCACAATTTAAAAACCGCTTTTACAGAACAGTGTAACAGTACCTTTCAGTAGATGGCAAAGTCACAAGTTAGACTACGAAATCGCAAAAGGAATTTCAAAATTGGTCTCCTAATCCAGACAGTGGAGGAACTGGGACAGCCCCCACCCCATCCCCCCAAAACACAAGACAGACATAGAATGAGAGATAATACCTTGTCTGTTTTATCTACTCAAAAATTGAGGATGTCTATTTTGAGTGCAAAGGATAGTTAGGCATTACAACAGCAGTACCCATGGGAAACACTTCTGAAATTGCAATTGACAAAGCCAAGCCTCCTGCTTTTTCTCCCCTCTTTCTACAAGACAGCAGTAACACTGTTGCTTTAAGGGACTTGCAAATGATTTTTCCAATTTTTGTAGCATTGAACATAGAGCTGGCACTGCTAGTTGGGAAGTAATAAGTGGAGTGTTAGACAAGAACCGTAAGAACCACAGGAACCACTTCTCAATTCCTTCAGTTGAAGTTCATTATTCAAAAAAATGCAGCCATGTTTTCTTGTGCAGCTGGGTTTTAGAATAGTATCTTACTGCAGTTTCCAGCAGTCCCTTGGAAATACTTGCTCTCTTAAAGTGAGTCTCCGTAAACTGCGTGAAGGAAGTTCACAAGCAGAACTAGATGGAAAACAAGGTTTTTCCTTCTATCACCTTTACCTCTTTTCCTGTAGGCTGTGCTACTCTGAAGACTTAAAAGGGAATTTTCACTTTAAAAATTTCCTTAATATATGGGCTATCTTACCTGATAGCTGAGGGCTTTTGTTTCCCTGCGAGCTGCTACGACTGGACTTGCTGCTTTTTCCTTTAGTAGGTCGTCTCCTCCTTCCTGAAAGAGGTGCAGCTGGGGGAATAATTACTGCAGGTGGAGCCTTTCCCAGTTTCATGTATAGTGACTCAATCTCCTGCTTCTGGCGACTCTGCAGCTCCTGGATCTCTTTAAGGTGCCTAACAAGTTACAAAAGAGTATGACTTTAAAAATTATGTATATATACACACATGCATACAATCCCTCCCCTCCAGTCAAGCCTGAACAGCTTCTTTGGTCGAACTCTCATTAACATTTAAGAAAGGAGGAAATAAACCTTTTCCACAAGTAATGACTGAATGCATATGGCTGAACACTCTAATCCTGGGTAGAATTCCAACAAAGTTCCCAATATTGTAGTCATAAAACCAGAACGAATGGAAGTACAAGCAAGAACAGACACCAACTGTTGAAGATCCAATCATTCAACATTAAAATGAGACAGAAATAGCTAGATCATTCATTTTTGAAGACATATGGCCTTGGAAGCTTCTACATTTGTATTGCCTTAGGGTTTTTTTCAGAGCAGTTGCATACGTAAGATTTGAAATTGCCAGCTGTCCTAACAAAAGTTCAATTAGTAGGTCACATGGCTTGACTCTGAAGTTTTTCTCTTAGCCAACAAAGATTCTTCAGGAAAAGGAGAACCATTGCAAGTGCAAGAAACGTCTATTAAAAGTGCAGGGAGTTGTGTCATTTTTAAATGTGACACCACTATTCCTACCAACTACTAAACTTCAGTGATATGCAAAAGCTTCTATAAATCTGCGGTCTTACCCACAGCACAGCAATCAATCTATATATAAACACACTCAACAAGGTAGGAAAATTAAGCACAGCAAATATGTATACACCTTTTTTCTTACAGTTGTGTACTACTTCCCCACCGAAGAATCTTACTTCCCGTGTAAACACGGGTCCTAACATGGGTCCTAACACTCTACAAAGGTTGCATCTTTTAACAAAGCTTACTTTTCTTCTTTTTGTTAAGAGTAAAGTACAGCTGAACTTATTAACCCTGTTAACATAGATTGCATACATGACCACACAAGGAAAAAGGTCTTACTTCTCCCGTAACCGGCGGAGTTCCAACTTCAAGTCTTCATCTTCAATATCAGACTCATTGTCACTGCTCATGTAGGAAGAGTTGAATGAGTTGCTAAGGCTCTGAACGGGGAGGCTGATCTTTGAGCCCAGGGGCTGGAGAGAGTCTGGGCTCCCCGAGCCATCATCCAAATCCTTAGCCATCCCACTTAAGAAGGCGGCCTCTGGTTCAGAGGACGGACCGTTCATATGTGGGGACTGTCTTGACTCCAAATCTTTCTTTGGAGTTTCAGCTGAAGAAGCAACTTGTTCCAAGCCCACAGAGAAAGGAAGCGTCAATGGCTCTTTCTCTGCACAGCCGACCTCATCCTGAGTCTTTGACACCGAAAAGCGCCCCACTTGATCCGTTGTTGTCGTCACCTGAAAGCGCCCAACCTTAGTAGGCTGAACAACATCTACTGGTAATTGCAGCACAGGAACTGTCTGAGGAATGCCATCTACCACATCCAAGGAAGAGTCTCCAACAGCCTCACTCTTCCGACTGCCAGCCTGCTTTACCAGCGTACTCTCTGGGCTACTGCCAGAAAGAGATGAAGAATCAGTGGAGGTGGTTTCAAATTGCACTGGCTTAGTTTCAGGTTTGTCACCCTCTTTTAGCACATCATCCACTGCCACAGATACCTAGAATAGAAATGCAATCAATCATGCAGACTTTCTTAGTTGTTCTTTAACGTGATGCTTTTATTTACCCTAATAGCACCCAAGAGGAGAAAACAACTTGTTTCCCTGGTATGCCACAAAGCAAGCTACTGCTTCCCTCCAAGTATCACACTGCCACACAAAATAGTACTTCTAAGCTACCTGAAGGATTAACTCCAAGAAACAGAATCACAGCAGATTCAGAAGAGACGTCCTTCACAAACAGGACATAAGTAAACATCCCAGCAGTTAGTCAAAAAGCAGCTAACATCAAAGACCAAGGCCAGCAGTTACACAGCTAAGGCCCGACACGGTGAAATGCTGTATTCACAGCTCTAGACCTCCATGATCTAGTGCAACCTCTGCCCTGAATGAAAACAGCATCTGCACAAAGCACTGCCTTCACACGCTCAACACGGACATTTCCCCCTGACAGAAAAGCCCACCGTGAGGCACACTGAGCTGGCACTACACTGGAACTGCTCAAAGATCCTGTATCAACAACCACATCAGTTGAACATCTCCTACCTGAAACCGTCCCATCTTAAGAACGCTGGCTCCTGCTGTGGTAGCCACAGCACTGCTCTCTCCACCACATGATGCTGAAGCTAGGGAAAAAGAGAACGGGATTAAGAAGAACATGGGCAAGAAATAATTTGAACTCCAACTATTTCTTTTTACCCACTTCAAGCTCAAATACCAATAACTCAAATAGTTAACTTCGAACAGGCCTTTGGATTTATGGAACCTGACCTCTTTTTTTGACTTTACCATACAGAATATCAAAACACAACGCTAAAATGAAGTATTTTTTAATAATGTTTCCCTGCACAGTATACTTGCACTTCTAGACAGCGGCAAGAAAAGCACACAAACTTCGAACACGGATGTAAAAAAGCCAAAGAATAAAAAAAATAACAACTGAACTGAAATTTATGTAAGAAAATGCTTTTTTAAATACCAATATTGACCACCTAAATTTCAGAAATGTTAGGAACAACTTATTAATAGAAAAGTGTAAGCTGAAGAAATGCTATAGACCACATTTACCCCAAGCAGTCTATGTGAAGCTTTCAGAGCTGGATTCTTAGGTGTCAGCTCCTAATTTTGTTGCTGTAGGCACTGGCAGTATAAGGTTACAAAGCTGAGAAATAACATTCTATTTTTAAATCATCAAAAAATGACAGCCCGCTGTGTTTATTAAGCAACTTCCCAGCTTGTTTACTTTTACTTTCTAAACTTTAGCAGGCAAAACCCAACTCATTTGCTAGCAGACCAATGAGTTCTACAGTATAGGTCACTTCCAGCATATCAGAATGGGAATATTTTATTTTCCTACTGATTTTATTAGCTTTTGAAGGCTCGTCATCGAACTTCAGAGGCACATGCAAGTTAAATAACGTTTACTAGATACTTCAGAAATAATTTTAGTACCACACTAACAATTTATTTAAAAATATAAAATGAAGAGTTTTAAAAATTAAAACAATTCGGGGAATACTGGCAGGAAAGTCTCAGACTATTTTGCAAGTTGTTGGATCCCACCCCCCAACAACTGAAGACCTTATTAGATTTGATCACTCAGGCTTCAATTGTCAATCATCCAATCAAACCTTCAGTTGTTCTAAAGCAGCCAGAACAGAGTCTGGTTTTCCTACTACCGTTCTTAAGATTTTAGAGAAATTAAGGTTAAGCTACTATTTAAATAGAAAAGGAAACACTTAGGTTAGTAAGAGGCATCCTACAGACAGAACGCAGCACGATGACGCAAAGTGAGGTCTCGCTGTTGTTGCCAAGAACGTAACACAAGACAGAAAACAGTTCCTTCAAAACCTGAAGCCGTACCTTAGCAGCATACTGGAGATTCTTTGCAAGTCTTAATTTAGCATTTTGGACAGCTTTAAATCCTAAATGAGTGACTAGAATATGTATGTATCATTCCCCTCGCCTGGCTTACAGGGGAAAATTTCAGTCTAGTTATTAAAAACTAATATGATCCTTAAGGAATTGCCATTGTATGACTTCCTAAAAAGGGCTATATCCTTTCAAGTTGACAGTCTGTTCCATTTTGGATTGTATCTCCATGCTGAGAAACCTTCTAAAATAATCAAGGCTGTCTTACCATCCTTCAGAGACTGCGATGCTGTGGACACCAGCCCGGTAACCGTTGTAGGTGCTACTGAGGGCACGGACTACAGGTTCAAGGGGGGGAAACAAAAGAAAATTAAATTAGAAGAATCAGCAGTTTCATTTAATACCAACAAATCCACCATGCTGCATGTTGCATAATCTTTTATTACCACCAGGGTCAAAGTGGGACATCATTATCTCCATTTTGTACCAAAGTTTATTATTATAGTCTTAAAACTTCAGATCTGCACTTCAAACATCCCTCCCAAATTAAGACTGACACATCGCACAGCGCTTGCTTAGTGCATTTTCTCCCTTATTTCAGAGTCACTTCCCCTTCTAGTTTGGAGACATTAATGACATCACCAGAAAAGCTGGATTAAGAATTACTACAAAAAACAGCCTCAGGAAATGCACAATCTATTGCAACATACAGATTTTTCCTATTTTGGTTGACTCAGGCCCACAAACTGGAAGATGACTCTTCAGTTTTATCTTTAAAAGCCTAAAGACTGGTGTAATGATATTAAAGGCAGTGACCTAAGAGAACAACCCTGAGAACACACTGGGGTTTTTCAGAACTACTAAACTGCCAACATTGCAAACGTACACAGGCAGGAGTAGATGTCACTGGAACAGTCTCTGGACTAAGAGTTCTTCTCAGCTTAGCATCCAGATCTTCCAGCGGCTGTTGGGACTGAGAAAGGAAAGAGTGAACAGCTGTCCCAGCTCAGCAGAAACACATCACATCACATTTGAGAACAGCACATTTAATAAATGAAATTTAAAGCAGTCAGTACAACTTCCATATTTCTACCGTGTTCCCTTCCTACATGTTTACATTTAACATGTATAGCACAGTAAGGCTGAAAGCAGTTTAAGAAATACATTTGGTAATAAAATTAAAGAGGAGCATTAACCGGAATTTCTGTTTTTCCTGAAGTTAGCAGGAAGCTTGCATCCCCACTCTTAAGAACCGAGCAAAGATGCTGCAAGTTCTACACGTTTTGGTTGGAGGATAACAGATCATTTGTATTATGGGTTATCTAAAATCTTGAAGAAAGTTAATTAGAAAAAAATCATCAAAAAATTCAAAAATATGCCCATAATTTCAAAAGTAAACACAGATTAAGCAAGATTGAGGATAACAAATTTTTAAAAAGGCAAAACCCAAAAAGGCCAAAACCAAAAGATAAGTTCCCTCAAGGAAGCTATCTGGATGGATTGACTTGAAGAGGAAGAAGGGAGAGGGGCGGAATCGCTCTGAAGTATGCCTATTACTTAGATTTCAGATGGTTGAGTTGGCATCTAAAATGTTTTTCAAACTTGGTCAACTGAATTGTGGAGGGGAACAGAAGAAGAATTGCCTAAAAACATCTTAGGGATAAGAAAAGTTCAGATTCACTCAAAATTATTAGTTACAGCCATACCCATAAGATGCATATGGAAGAAGAAAGTATTGGCAGATATTGCTAAATTGCAATTCTGACCCTATGGAGTCCAAATTTTCATCTAAACTTTAACATCATTAATCTTTCCAAGTCTTTTATATTAAAAGGCTAGATCTGTTTAGAACTCAAGCTGAGGTCACAGCAACATAAAACATTACCTTCCACTTTCAAGAAACTGAAAGTTAAAGGTACAGAGCAGCATAAAGATGCTTTCAATGCATTGCCAGGATGACATTCTTCCCAAGTTGTGGATTTCAAAATACAACCAAAAAACCTAAGAACAATAATCCCATCCAAATAAAAGACCACAAGAAGATGCAGACTTCCAACTCTGGAAATCTAAATGCTTAGCAGACAAGTGAGCTAATTTAATCCAACAATACTGTAAAATAGAGAGGACATTTCACTTGAAATACTAGATAATTCTCATCACATGCTCACAAGAAGATATTTGCTTCAACTAAACAAAGAGCTGAGCTATCAGAAAGATCAGGAAATAAAGATTTCCTTCTGGAACAAGAGTACCAAAATCAGGTTTGAAAAACTATTCTAAATACACTTTAAAAAGCAATTAAGGAATAAACAGAACAGGTATTTTAGACTAAGGAACAAACTGTCCAAAATTGGTCTTGAGATGACGTACTTTGTCTGCAAATTAGGAGTCTGGTACGAAGGAAAGAAATAAAAAGTTGTGTAATGAGCTACTGACAGAAGCAGTAAGGAAAGCAAGTCTATCTACTTTAAGGCAATCCAGTAATTTTCCAGATAGTATTATCTGATAGCAGCAAATGCTCTTAACAGTCAATTAGATTTGACCTAGCTGGTCTCCTCCAATTTTGTCTCTCTCATCGAAAGGTTTCAGAGTTCAAATGAGAAGTGAAATTAGTTAAGCTGTCTGCAAAGGCCAAGAGGGATCTATATTTGTGCCTCTTCCATATCACAAATCCTGCCAGAAATACCTGACAAACAGGAAGGAGCCTTTTGCAGTGGTACAGTGGCTTGAGTCACGTAAGTAGCTACAAGTGCTTTGAGTTGGGGGGAAAATAGGACTAAGATACCTAGTTTCATATTATTTATGACAATAAAAACGACTATGAACTTAATGTGACTGATGTTATCTAGATGCCTCCAGATTCACTTGCTACCCTTGCTCACGGTAAGAACACAGATAAGAATTATCACCAAACTGTTGTCTCCTCTTCAGAAAAACCATGTTTCAGAACTGGCTGAAAGGGATAAACCAGCTTCTGTCTCCAGAAGCCAGAGGAAAAGAAAGTGTTGCTTGCTGACACCACCATCTTATAGCTCTACATTAGTCATGCAGCTTCTTGCTCGGTTTGGAGGAAGACGATGCCCATTTCCTGATTACTGGCAGGGTACGAATACGGCCCTCATTCAGCCTGCCAGAAACTGCAGAAAACCAAATGCAGCAACACTACTTTCCAAGACAGGTTTCAAGAACCATATGTTCACTTTCATAGTTTTCTTACATAAAAGAGCACAACTTTCTGCTGTTTCACACTAAATAATACTTTCCAAGTAGTAAACTGAATCTCATTGCTTACAAAAAATTAAAACATGCTTTAAAGAGACAACCAAGAAGTAGTTCTGGACACAGATGCCATCTGCAAGGACTCCTTGATTAAGGTCACTGATGTGCATTTGCTCCATCAGATAAAGACCAGGAAGGTGGCAGTGCAGGGACAGACAGGATGAGATGTCAATTTTGGCAACTTGTAACTTAGGTCCACTAGACTATTCCCATTCTAACCTCCAGGACACACTCTATGCAAATTTTGTTAACGAAAGAGATTCTTAAGAGATCACAAAATAATGACATTTACTGGGATAATTAGAGAAATGCTGAATAAAGACAGAGCTTCTGCATAAAGAGCACAGGAGGAAAAATGCTGGAAAAGTAGAAAAGGGACTATTAACATCGTCGTCAACATAAAGCTACATGAATGCAGCTAACATGTCCTGCTGCTCAACTCTGTTCGTGTCTTTAGAACCAGGTAGTATCATGGTTCTCACTCTTGAAAGACAGAAATGGAAATACTATTAGCACCTCAATATATTTAATTCCATTTTTACAGTTACAGCTGTAGAACATGAGCTGTGACAGCTCATTACCCAAAAATTGCCTTAGCACAGTTTAGAACTGCAGTTTTCTAACCCTACATCTTTGTACAAATGACAGCTTAAATCCTTCCTCATCGTGCTGTTGTAAATCCCAAAAAAAGAAACAGCTTGCAAAGAGCTAAATCGACCTTTAAAGTTTATTTTAAATTCCCTCCCACAGGTGAAACTTGAATTCAAGAGCTCCATTGCAAGAGACGAGAGGGAGAATGTTACCAGAGTGTTACAGAGAGGACTTTATCAAGGTTAGCTCAGTTCGCGTTAAGATTCTCAGCCACCAAGAAAACAAAAGAAATCACGCCGTAAGGCTAATAAGCATTGTACAAATTTTCACCTTGTAGTTATTTTACTGGAATTACTTTGAAATTATAGTTAAGGCTAAAATGAATAGTTCCTTTCTAGAAAAGGACTGAATCCCGTTGAAGTATAGCTTTTGGATGTGTATTCTAACACCACTCACTGTGGACTTTAGCCACAGGTGAAGAGGTTAATACCTAAGAAGCACATGTACACAGGAAACACTAGATTTAAGACATAATTACTCTGAGCCTTAAGCCAGCACCACTAGGTACCCACTTGAGCAGGTTTAAATATAAAAATCGGGATAACTCTGTGCCAACCATACTTTAATATGATTCAATAGAACGTCATCTTCGTGTTCATTCAAAAACTTTTCAAAAGTAGCACAACTATCTCATGGTCTCATGGGTTTTGTTCACAGTTTTTTTCAGCTCCTCTGCATACTGAAGCGTAGCGTCCCCGTGTCACATCTCTTTACACAGCATTTAGAAGATACATAAAACAGTTCTGTCAATACAGTCCTTTAAGTTGGGAAGGGGGGGTGTCTATTTTTTAAACAGAAGAAGACAGATCTAATCCCTGAGGCCTTAAGCTGATCACCTGTCCAATTTACACACAAACTATCCAAGCTAACTATTGCAACAAGGACAGAATCTGAGCAAAGGAGGCCACCGTTACATTTCAACTTATGTTTATGATCAGAAGCTTCAAATACCTGTTGCAAATCTGAAAGCCTAGTGAAATCAGAGTGTAGTGGTAACCACAAAAAAACCCCAAACAAAACAGGAATTCACAAAGCCAGCAATTTTTCATTTTAATTAACATCTAATTGCAGTATACACTGTTTCCCTGAACAGCTACTGTTTTGTCACTATACCCTTTTCAAGGAGAAAATAGGTTCAAGTTTTACGCACACACTCACCTGTGTTATATTGTTTGGTTTTTTTTAAAAACAAAATCAAAATCTCTGAAGTTCAGATTAACATACGAAAACCCCAAGCCTGATTAATTGGTCCTGTACTTCAGGCACTGGGTACAGCACCCCAAAGGGCGAGCTACATACCCAGTCCTGAAGTGCCTCTGGCTGCTACAGTTACACAAAGGGGGTTATTCAGTCAAAAGAAAAGAAAAACAAAGGCATTAATAACATGCAATGGAGAGTTTAATCAAAACATGCTCTTGGAAAGGAAAAGCAGCAGATAAAAATCTGCCAAGTCATGTAGCACCTGAGTTAGTGAAGGTCCTGGAAAAGGTGGCAGCGGCTCACTGGATGGAGTGCCAGCCGGAAGTTCAGAACCTACTGGTAGCACCTATGGATAATGAAGAGGAAACGCGAGTCCATGAGACACGAACAACAGAAGGATCAGATACCAAGCTACAGTCAGTCATGTCATACAACAGAAGCCTCAACGTTTTTTTTTTCTGTAGAGCCTTCCTTCCCAGAGAGTTAGCATAGAGCCTTTCAGGATTTTGTGCAACAAAGTTGAGGGATGTTGTTTGTTCGCTTTTGTTTTGTTTTTTTAATTCAGATTATCTCTGAGCAGCCACAGTTTTCATTTTAAACAAGCTGCTGTATCCAGGAGCAAAATATTTTGGAGATATTATTTTCAAGTCTGCAAGAAATGCTACAATAATTCTTCCAAAAAGCAAATAAGTTTCCAAGAAGCTTAACTTACGAAAGGGTGCAAGAATGCACTCAAATCTCCTTACAACAGATCTATGTTAACTGCCCATTAGCAACAGCAAGCTATGCGCTTCTGGCAAGTTGTTCCAAGCAATGTCTTGAGAACAAGAACCATCAGGCCTGTGGATGTCTTCACTTGTTGAGAAGCAGATTGATAGATCTCTCACCCCTTTCTCTTAATCCATCACGGTTTTTTTTTAACTTGAAGGGTGTTGACTAGGCCATGCAACTGGGTAGAGGGAAGTCATCCCGGTTAAAGAGGTTAGAGAGACTGGAGACGTTAGAAGGAGGCATCAATGCCTCCCCACCAGGTCAGATAGCACATTCCAGTTAGTTATTTTCATTGTTAGGGAAATGGGAAGTTCTAGGAATTAAACAATCCATTACACAACTTGCAATCCTTATTCTCCGCTGTAATCCTGAGGCTCACAGATAGCCCTATGAGTTACAGCGTTGGTTGGCCAGCTTCCCTCATACAACAGCGAACACCGCTGGCTATGAGTAATTGGCCCAAAGTCTACTCCAGTCCTCAACAAGAAGAACTGGATCTAGCTTGCAGTCATGTTACCACAGCTTAACTAACGGTTCAAACTGCAGTAATAACTGCCCAGTGAAGATACACTCTGTAGTTATCTACGCTCCCCAAAATGTTTCAGCAGGAACTACACCAAGTTGCATTACCTCAGCTTTTTAGTGCACTAGAAACATACATGTGGACATCACCTATACTGAGGCATGATGAATTTTTAAGCTGTAGTAAGTTCATCATTTAGTTTATAATTAAGAGGCAAAATATACTTTAAACAAACTAGTAAGACAAGTCAAAACACATTTAACTGTCTAGGTTAACAGGCTGGCCATTAACAAAATAAAATACACATACAGTTCAGTAAACCCCAGAAAACTAAAGCAGTAAGCTCCTTAAAGCTCAAAAACAACAAAGTGAAAAACTAAAATTAAGCTTTGAAAAATAACAAGCCAAGTTTTTCCACAACTGACAATCAAATAACTGAAGCATTTATTACATTTAAACCCAAGCCTTTGCAATTACAGGTTTGCAATTAGCAGGTTTCCAATTGCTCCTGAACCAATACCAGTTTTTAGTATTTTCTCATCTTTCCTTACTAATTCTCAACTTCATTTCAATATAAATGAATGCCTCTGTGTCTAGATTTCCTTCCCAACTTCCTCGGCACATACTCCCGCTCCTCCATGTCAGAAATGTTCTACTCTGTTTGAATACAAAGAGTCGGAGGGAAAGACTAATTATGAATGGAGATGCCAGGACCATGAGCTCAACTGGAATGGCCTGGAACTGGTTAATAGCAAGGCTGGCTAAAGACCAGCACTAAGTGTTGGTGAGTGGAGAAGTGAGTATTAAGGTTTTGTGTTTGTTAAACACCTGGAAGTTTCTTCAGCCTACTTCCATTTCACTTGGAAAAGGAAGGGGCTACCAATAGGTTGAGATACTGAAACGCACTGTCTCTCAACACAGGGAGCCATTTAAAAGAAAACAGGTTTTTTAAAAGAAAACTGATTTCACCTGTTGCTCTAGCCTGATAGTGAGCAGGTACAAACATCCACAACACATCTCAAGTTGTTACTCTAAGTCATGACTATCTCTTTATGAAAGTGTTTGTTTGAAGAGCACAGTTCAGTTTAAAAAAGTTTGTTTTCAGATATCCAGATATCTTTTAAACTTCTCAAAATTCTGCTTTCAAAAATCTAACATTTGAAAGGAAAAGAACATCCAGGCAGCACAACAGCAGCAGACGACTTTAAAAATAAAAAACAACAAAACCTTTCAGTCAGGTTCACTATTGCCTTCAAGGAACAGGCTAATGACAAGAAGCAAAGCTCAGCTAGCCTGACTATTTTGTGAAACATACAACCACCTCATCTCATTCTAGTGATCATGTACAAGATAAAAAGCTCTTTAAAGCAAGCCTTCCAAATTCTATTTGAAAAAATAGCAACAAAAACCCACAAAAAAACCACACCACAGTTGCTTCACTCTTTGTAGTTTAGGAGTACAACAAACTAACAGCAACACTAGAGAGCTCTCTCAGAGGCACAATATAGAGTTGGACTTTTTTTCCCCCCAATATGGAAAAAAACCACCCCACCTCATGGGACACAAATCAACCAGAGCATAAAACTTTCAGTAATACATCAAAAGAAGACACCTCTGCCTGAATAAATAGTTTGCTTAATAAAAGGGATTCTGCTCAAGAGGGTTGTTTCCAGAATACTTGAATATTCACACAAATGATGCGTTTCTTACCGGTACCCTGCTAAGAGGGGGCTTTGAAGGAGAGGTCCCTGGTTTCACTACTGCTGTTGCAATGCTGCTCGATGCCGAAATATAGCTGACTGGGGTGATCACTTGCCCCGGCGTGGCAACTGGTGTCAGCACTGGCAAGCCAGTTGGTCCAAGAGGCAAACTGCTCGGAGGTATACAAGTGCTAATGGATGTCAGAGGTTTAGTTGGTGCAACAGCAGTGGTTGGGATCCCAGGTATCACTGTAGTTTCCATCACCAGTGATGTCTCCAGAGTTACTGATGGATGCATTGTTCCCACATTACCGTGTTCACTGAAGAGAGACCGTAGCTTTTCTTCCAGGGTCTTGATATCATCAATACCAGGAGCTTTAGACTGAGCATCAGCATCGGCCTCCAGACAGTGAATATGAGGCTGGTTGGGTAGTGGAGCTGGTTGAGGCTGGCTGTGTATCAACGTTTGCTGTACTGCAGGCAAGTTAGTGACTGGTTGGGGTAAGACACCAGGTAAGGGAACCTGCGGCAACACAGGTGCTGCACCTGGAATCTGGGGTAGGACGGGTGTTGATGTAATTCCTGATGGGACAAGTAAGGGATGTATCACTGGCTGAGTGACTGATCCACACACGCTTGTTGCTGCTGAGGATGATAACGGTGTAGAGACTGGAAGAGACAAGCTAGCTGCATTGCAGAGCTGTGATTTATCCATCGACTGCCCATTCTCAGTTAGTGACTGTGGAGCACTTACAACTGTTGTTTCTGCCAGATTGGAGACAGAGCCACTGCTACTAAGCTGAGGAGGCTGCAAAGCCCCATTCTGAGCCAGAGACAGGGCAACAGATGTCTGTGGTGCTGCCATACTACTTACAATCTGAGGAGCAGACTGAGATGTCACAGCTGGTGCAACAACACCAAGACCAGTGACACCAGGAACCTGGGCAGATGACAGTGCCAAAGACGATGGTGTGCTGATACTGGGGGCAATGTCTCCAGTTACTGGTTGAGCAGGCTGGGATGTGGTAGGTAAGGAGAAAGAAGCCGGGGCGCTCACACTGGAAGCGACACCAGTTGATTGCTGTCCAGATTGTGAGGCTGGAGGTGGAGAAACAGAGCTTGGCACGCTTGCGCTTGGTGCAACTCCAACAGCTGCACTTTCTGAAGGAAAAGTAACAGATCCTGGAAGAGAAACACCTGTGGTGGAGGGAACAGATATTGAAGAAGCAGCCACAGACGCAGGAGGTGCACCACTGCCCGCCATGGTAGAAAGTGCAGGTGGAAATGGTGGCATTGTTTGATTGAACACTGGAGGAGCTGTACTAGGTCCTTCTGTCATTTGAGCATGCCCCATCTCTGAGAAAGCTTGCTGCAAGCTCAGTGATGATGCCGAGTGGGAGAGATTCATTCCAGGACCATGTAGTGGAGATGCAGCCGCTGGAAAAAACAGGAAAATGTCAGTCCACCTGGAGAAGTTCATTACAGTATTATTATCTATTGCTAGACTAAGATCACATTTACCTCTCAGTGTAATAAAAAAAAATACAAATCCAGGCTCACATTATTTTAACAGAATTAAGGTTTCAGAGTCTTGCAGACAACCCCTCAGCATTTTTCCCCCCAAGAACCCTGCACAGTATCACCTGAATTATAGTAACTTCTTACCAGCACAGACAGTTCCTTACTTCCTCAAATACTGTCTTTAGGAACACTTTAATTTCAGTTTTAGGAGGTGGTTCGGACGTCTGCGCCCCGACCGCGACATATGAACACGTCTTAGACATCAGATTTTAAGAATTTAGATAACTTACCTATATCTGAAGTTTCGTTTCCTCCAGGAACAGCAGATGTGAAAAAGCCCTGTTCTTTTAACCGACTCTCTGGGACAGGGCTAACAATAAACCGTCTTCCTGCAGAATGCACAACTTGGGTAAAGGAGCTAGGAGGAACCCCTAAACAGAAAGAAGGTAGATGTTTAGTGATACATGGTTGCGACTAAACATATAATGTGCAATATGGAATGTGCACTCCATACAAAATAAAAACTTGGCTGCACCCATCCGCTGAAACAGAAAAAGGTAACTGTTGAAAAAAAAAAAAATCATAAAAGACTTACCTATTCTTTGGGGCATGGAAGATGTAGGATCTGGCTGTTTGAACTCTAATTTCTGTAAAGTAAGATAAAATTTAAAGTTCTATTCTGAAACAGAAACCCACAAGATAGTTCTTCAAATGCTAGCTTACTGAAACGTGGGCATTTAAAGTAAGCAGTACCTTAGACCCAAGCACCACTACCAAACTAGTGGAAGTCTGCTCAGACAAATGCCAACTGCACTGGTTTTAGAGCTTCTCAGCTGAGTGACCATCAATATAACAAACTGATTTAGCCACTCCTTTGTTAATGGGCAGTCCAATTGATTTCCTTCAACATTCCACAGATAAATGGGTGATTCAAACTAGTTCTGGGTGGAAATAAGGCAGAGATTCGGGAAGCATTACTCCTTCTTATTCCTAGCAACCAGTTTCAAAACCTGTGTTTCCTAACGAAGCCATCCAATCCTAGCAGCTCACTCAGGCTCTCGGTGAATAGTGAGCAGAACAGGGCTGGGTATTTTAGTGTTCTACCTCACAATAAAAATCTAACAAGCCTCAGAATTTAAGACTGTTTAGTGGACTCCTTGGCTATTCTAACACTGCTTCAAAAGTGTTAGAACACATCAGAAAGTAAGAGATCTAAGTTACTTAGCGTTCTAAATTAATTTCAGGCTCTCACTCTTGATATGAAGCTTTCTCTCGTATTTTCATTTAATTATTAAGGTTTGATACTTCTCATGAAAGAAAGTTCCAGTTTCTAGCTAACTCTACTCACAAAACCGTACCACCCAAAACAGAAAATACAAATAGCTAAGGCAATCCATCGTTTACGTACCTGCGACCCTGGAAAGAAGCCATCATCCTTCGTCTGCATACTCTCCAAACCCTGATCACCTTCTGGCTCCACACTTACATCCTCACTTAGCATTTCATCTGCTTTCTCAATAATCTCTCGTACCTGTTCTACAAATGAGTCTCTCTCAGTTGCTAAAATAAACTCATTCTGCACCTGTAAAGAGAACAAATCAACAATGGTTTTTCCACAAGTTATTTCAAAACAGTATCCTGAGTTACCATAATTTACTCTTGGTGTTACTGTTTGTCCTCCCTTCATTCTTATGCACAACAAAGATAGTGACACCTTAGAGAAAAGCAATTGTTTCTATAATTACCTCCAGCACAGAATATTTGCCCTAGTTTACTCTTTGCTGCAGAACAACACTGAATCGCACTTCTTCATCAAACTGTCATACTTTCAACTATGTGCCTCCATTTCTGGATGCACAGTTCACTTACTTTGTTTCGTCTCATCTTCAAACATTTCTGGGTTTTTTGTTGTTTTGGGGGCCTGCATGTGTTGTTTTGTTGTTGAGGTTTGGTTGGCTTTTTTTTTTATATCAACCATACTTTTATTCCTCCATAGGACCAACTTTAGGTAAGAGGCAAAGAGACATCTGTGTATTCTCTCCATATTCCTTAGCACTTGACTTCGTTATTGACTTATTCACACTGCCCAATACGCATACATAGCCAAACTTCTTCCTCTTTCTCAGAATGCCATCTGTGGCAAACAGATCATTTCTCCCACGTCACTTTTGGTTCCCTTTCACAGGTACGAATCCAGCACACATGACCTATTACTCTGCCACCTCTCTAAGCTAAAAGATCAATGGTGCACAGGTGCCCAGGAAAGCTAGATAGTACAAAAGATACTGCTTTGGGTCATCCCCCCCTCACTTCAGTAACACTAAAACAATCTGTTTCATTCAGACTGTAGCAGCACAAGAACATGCATTTAAACTTAAAGAAAGAGGGGGGGGTTCTTATCCTTGACCATTATGCATTGAATGGAGAGGGTTTTTATTCCTTGGAGAAAGTCAACAGCAGCATCAGTTATTACTGAGTTCCAGAAATGAGAAAGTGATTCGCATTTCAGTTGAGAACAATGGCAAAAAATTCAAGGTTTAAGCATAAGTTTTGAAGATCTAACAGTGTTTGCTCTTAGAAAAGCAAACAGAACTTGTCTAATGTGACACTTACACTTATTTGGAGTTTTTTGTAAAAATTAGATTGCAAAAAACCAAAAGCAGATGTACTTGATAAAAAACACAATTCTAAGGTAAAAATTGATGCCCATTTTCACGTGAACTGAGCATGTAATATTAACTGCCAATCTGGTGTATCAGTCTGTGCCCAGAGTTTCTAGTTATGCTTGTGTACCAGTAAGGTGAGCACACATCATGCTACATGGAAGAGCAGTTCTGAAACACAAGTGAGAAAATAAGGCTGCTTATATTACTACTGTGATTAAGACTGGATTAAATTCTTCATCAGAACTCTTCTTCAGAGTGTGGCCAGCAAGTCGAGGAAGGTTCTCCTCCCCCTCTACTCTGTCCTGGTGAGGCCTCATCTGGAGTACTGTGTCCAACTCTGGGCCTCCCAGTTCAAGAGGGACATGGAGCTACTGGAAAGAGTGGCACAGGCCTCTAGGATGTTAGGATAAGGGATTGGAGCATCTACCATATGAGGAAAGTCTGAGGGAGCTGGGTCTGTTTAGCTTGGAGAAGAGGAGGCTAAGGGGAGGACCTGATCAATGCTTACAAATATCTAAAGGGCAGGTGTCAGGAGGATGGGGGCAGACTTCTCAGTGGTGTCCAGAGACATGACAAGGGGTAACAGCCACAAACTGGAAAACAGGAGGTTCAACCTAAGTGTACAGAAACACTTCTTTACTGTGAGAGTACCAGAGCACTGGAACAGGCTGCTCAGAGAGATTGTGAAATCTCTGTCACTGGAGACATTTAAAACCTGTCTGGACAGAGCTCTGGAGAGCTGCCTGGCAGAAAAGGATCTGGGGGTGCTGGTGGACAGTTGGCTGAACATGAGCCAGCAGTGTGCCCAGGTGGCCAAGAAGGCCAACGGCATCCTGGCCTGTATCAGAAACGGTGTGACCAGCAGGAGTAGGGACGTGATTGTGCCCCTGTACTCGGCACTCGTAAGACCGCACCTTGAGTACTGTGTCCAGTTTTGGTCACCACAGTACAAGAAGGACATTGAGGTGCTGGAGCGGGTACAGAGAAGGGCAACGAAGCTGGTGAAAGGGCTGGAGAGCATGCCCTATGAAGAGCGATTGAAGGAACTGGGTTTGTTTAGTCTAGAGAAGAGGAGACTGAGAGGAGACCTCATTGCCCTCTACAACTACCTACAAGGAGGCTGTAGCGAGGCTGGTGTTGGTCTCTTCTCTCAAATTAGTAATGATAGGACGAGGGGAAATGGCCTCAAGTTGCGTCAGGGGAGGTTTAGATTAGATATTAGGAAGAAATTCTTCACTGAGAGGGTAGTTAGGCACTGGAATGGACTGCCCAGAGAGGTGGTGGAGTCACCATCCCTGGAGGTGTTTAAAGAACGAATAGATGCAGTGCTTGAGGATATGGTGTAGTGGTTAGAGTGATGCTAGGAGAAAGGTTGGACTTGATGACCCTGGAGGTCCTTTCCAACCATAACGATTCTGTGATTCTGCGACATGTACCTGTGTGATATACTCTAGGATCCTGCTTTAGCAGGGAGGTTGGAGTAGCTGATCTTCAGAGGTCCCTTCCAACTCCTACCACTCTGTGTGATTCTGTGCGATCTCTGAAATATATCTTACCATAATTGAAGCTATTTCCTCAGGGTTGTCACCATCCAAATCAAATTTGAAAGTAACCATTTTCCGATTGTGTGTTTCTAGCTGGCATTCCACTACCCGATCACCTTTATTTGAAACCTAAAGCAAAGAAAACAATAGTTCAAACCAGAAGCATGATAAAACTAAGACCTGTGCTTTAAAGCTCAGAGACAAAGCAACCTACTGGTCTAACA
Organism: Eurystomus gularis; assembly: GCA_013400335.1. NCBI lineage: Eukaryota > Metazoa > Chordata > Aves > Coraciiformes > Coraciidae > Eurystomus > Eurystomus gularis. The sequence goes on from VZZY01013897.1 coordinate 159,945, forward strand.
CAAACATATCCTCTTCTTCCAGTCTAAGAAATGGTGCCAGGTACAGCATCATTTTCTCTGAGGAGACATCAAATATTCTGGAATAGTCTATGAAATCACTGGTGGCTACGCAAGTCAATTTTGCTTTATCTAATGCTCCAAAAAGCTCTTAATAGAACACTTTTGGACTCCAGAAGCAGAAGAAATACACTGGATAGCTTGTGGGCCTCGAGAGGTTGAGGGGTTTACAGAACAAGACCACAGAAGACATATTCCTCAAAGGAAAAGAACCTTTTTGAAGCTCAAGAAAGGCATTATCACTACCAAGCTGGAACTGAAATTATAAATACTTACATTTAGAATTCTCAGTTTTGGCCTAGCAGTCTTCTCATGGCGAGAACGACTGCGGACAGACCTCCGCATATGACGTTTAGTCGTCCTCCCTTCATGCCTTCCACTAGAAGCTGGAACATTCTCGTTGCCATCACTCAATCCTGAAGCAACATCAGAATGTGCACTAAAATAGAAAAAAAAAAAACCACCACAGAAAATCAACTTGACATTACTATCCATGCACTCCATAACTGCAACAATAGAGTTTACCCTACTACATGGTATTCTCTTCTGGACAGCAGATGTGTGTTAGTCACAACGCAGGAGAGAAGAGTCCTGTCCATACTTAGGGTTGCTTGAATAGCAACTCTAGTAGTAATTATTTAGCTACATATCTCTTGCAAGCTGAGTTGTACAAATATGTCTTCTTAATACGTTTTCAAGCTATTTGGAGTTTGATTTCTGTTTTAAGTGCCAAAAGGAAATAAAAACATCCCTTATGATCCATTTGACATGACAAAAAAAAGGATTAGAAGTTAAATCACTATTAACAATCCTATTTACTCCCTCCATACCCTGCTGTAAATCAGAACCTACTCCACCTCTCGTAAGCCTCTTTTTTCCTCTAGGAAGTCTATTTTCTCACATCCTCAGGAACACCCTGAGTGAAAAAAAGTACCTGAATATCAGCCAAGGAAGAATAATCTAACACGTTACATTGAAATTCAGTTTGATGAAAAGAAAACAATGCTTACCTATCCATGGAGGAAGCCAAAGGGGTAGACTGAGCAGGCTGTGTTGCTGGAAGAGTCTCTGGAGGAGCAGTCTGTGAGACTCCCTGAGTACCCTGTGAATAGAAACCTGCATTAAGAACCTCTCAAAGAGCACGTTCCTTTTCAAGTAAGCCAGTAGTTTTCAATGTTTCCTCCCAAATCAGTTGTAAAGCTAAAAGCACTACTTTTTTTAGAACTTCAAACTGCGGGCATCTAGACAGTTCTAATTGACAAAAGATTCTAGAGCAAACTGCAGCAAAGCAAATCATCACCTGGGGACGGGTGGAGAGAAGAAATCAGCCATCCTTTCTACTGCTACGTGCCACTACAGTTCGCCATGCAGCCACAGTCTTACTAACAGAATGTGCAAAAGGCAGCCAATGCAGAGCACAAAGACAATTCAAATTCTCCCTAGCAAGAATTAATGCTGCAGGGAACAGGCCTTACAACAGATTCTCAAAGGCTATCAGTTGCCGTTCGTCTTTGATATGGCAAAAATGTTCTACAGTACTAGCAAGAAGTGAAGTGTTAACAGGTTTTTGCCTGCAGGATGTACACTCACTTCCCAACAGAACAGCCAGTGGCAACAAGGTCCCCACATTGGCATGACATTCTGTGTAAGAAAAAGGTCATTTGAAATATTAACTTCCAACTGAAGACAAGCACGGAAGGGATTAGTTCCCCCCTCCCACATCATTGCATAATTCAAACACTTTAAATGTATGTTACGTTATACTCAACATATTTACCTCCAACACTGCCTGCTGCGAGGAGGAAGATGTGGCCTGTTGGGCTAAACTCGCTGTCGGCTGGGGCACTTGAACCTGTCCTCCCAGGCTGCCCATGTTAACCAGAACATTCTGCTCCGCATAGGGCTGCGCAACAGGAGCAAGATAGCCCGGCTGAGCCATCGCATCGGTGGGTAGGGGAGGAGACAGGACAGCAGAAGGAATGCTAACAGAGGCCACAGCAGAGGAAGGTGCGACATTCGAGTCCCCTGGGTACTGAGGTGGCAGCCGAGATGGGAAGCCCTGTAATAGAAATGAGGGAGTCAAGTTAGTGAACGTCAGAGCTAATCAGGAGAGTAAAAAGAAGAAAAAAGTATCAGTTTCAGGGGCATGTTCCAACCTTCTGTACTTGTTCAAGCACTCGCAAAATCTTACCAGAGAAGCAAGCTGCTCGTGTAGCCAAAGATCAGTTTGCAAGGCACCATGTTTGAACAAGCAAATTAGGGGCCTACAAGAAGGCTGGGGAGGGACTTTTCACAAAGGCCTGTAGTGATAGAATGAGGGCTAATGGGTTCAAAATGGAAGAGAGTAGATTTAGATTGAAAATTAGAAGGAAATTGTTACTTCTCACCACCCTCTTTACTCTGGGTGGTGAGACACTGGAACAGGTTGCCCAGGGGGGTTGTGGATGCTCCATCCCTGAAGGTATTCAAAACCAGGTTGGATGGGACCTTGAGCAACCTGGTCTAGTGGGAGGTGTCCCTGCCATGGCAAGGGGTTTGAAGTAGATGATCTTTGAGGACCCTTCCAATCCAAACCATTCTGTGATTCATTCTATGAAATTCCCACTCAAGTCTTAGGCACAACAATCTTCATCTCCCAACTCTGGCAGTTGCCTGTTTGGCTTAATATTTTAAGGCCTGAGACTTGAAATGAATTTGAAGAATTTTTAGGCTGAACAAACTACTGCCCATAAAATGTTACACAACTGCTGCTGATTCTTGAGACCAGTAGCAAAAACTCTTGTGTTCTTCCTGTCTTCCCATGATGAGCTGAGTCAGGAACCAAGGGACAGTCCTACGCACAGTTTCTGTTCTACAGCACTCCTTATAATCCCAGTGCAGATATTTCCACATTTATATAATTTTTGTTCTAGAAGGCCAATCATCTGCTGAGTCACTACTTCTGTCACTATTCAGATTGTCATTTTTACAGTGAGTGCACAAAGTGGCTGAAGCAGTCTGTGCCCACCAGTCCAGCATTTAATGATTGGCATCAGGTACTTATGTCACATTCAAGACCCATGCTTTCTGACTTATTTCTAGAAAAATCCATGTCCCTCCCATCCCCACCCCTTCCCAGACTCCAAACGAATTACTGACAATGCCAAAACATACTGCCATTGATTTTCTTCCCAATACACATCTTCCATTTTTAAAATGACAATTTTTTGGAATCTTTTTTCCCATGTTGACGAACCTCTTGGATATACAGCTGTCCTCTTTCACACAGTGGTTAAAGTCTTGCACTATGATTCTGTCATTTTAGACAAATCCCTTTGCCAAATACAAAAAGCTGAGAATCAGAGTGTCCAAGGACTTTTTATCTTTTAGCTCTCCTTATAACAGTCCTTTACCACACGAGATAATTCATCTTGGAAGCTTAATGGCTCTCTTATGAGTAGTGAGTTGGCCAGGGCACACAGTTCAGATCTGATACCTTAAAGGAACAGGTAAAGACGTGGAGAAGAGCTCTGCTGGCTTGCAACAATACCTGGTAAAGAGCATCTCCAGCAGGAAGTGAAGCTTCAGCAGCTTGTCCAATGCTGACTGGCAATCCCACGGACTGGACAGCCGGCTGCAGGAGCTGCGGGAGAACCTGGCTGGGCAACTGAGCTACAGGCTGCATCAGTGGGGGAAGCTGGCTAGGGACCACAGTTGATCCTACAGGGACAGCGGTTGCTGCAGCAGACGTTGCCAGTGTGAGCAATGGCTGATTCATGCCAGCTGCCATTGAAATAGGCAGTGACTGGAAACCTGGCTGAGCCACTGACACATGAGGAGCTGCTACGGGCAACTGAGAGACTGAGAACTGGGGAACCATGGAAGTTGGCAAGGGCTGTCCCATAGGTAGAAAATGAGAGCCAATGGGGACTGATTGGGCAACTGAAGGCTGAGGGAGAGAAGGTGCTGCAACAGGTAATTGAGGCTCGCCTTGGATGATCGACACTGGTTGGGAAACAGGAAGCTGGGGAGGTAAAGAAAATAGAGATAGAAATTTTTTTTTAAAAAAGCAGGGCTGCAGAAAGCAGAGTTTTTATACATTAGTCAAAGAAAGAATTATTCAAGTTACAGCACACTGTTAAAGTGAGTGCGGAGCACAGTTGGCATAGTGGCTGGGAAGTTGGCTGGAGTTCCAAAAGGTCCTCACCTCGCAACCCTTCCCTTGAAGAACTCAACAGGCTCTTGAAACAGACACCCACAGAGGGTGAAAGAGCAACATTCAAATACCCTGCAGCATTAACTTGTGCATAAACAGAATTGAATTCCCCTCACTCTGTCCCCATAGCCAAGCTTGCCTTCTTACAGGAAAGAAGTGCAAATCTTTTAACAAATCTGCCAGCTTTGGGTATGGGGACCAAAACAAAGGAGAACAAAAAGCCACTGTGCCAGCATTCAGAGAATGGCAGGGGATATGTCAATTAAAGCCAGCAAACGATGCAACTGGAAAGGCAGTTTAGATGAACAAGCAACAAAACAACAATTTTAAAAACAAAATCAAGGCTCACATGTTCTAGATAGAGATATGAGCCAAAATGAAGTAATACTCAGTAACAGAAGCTTCTTGATGAGGAAGTAAAGGAGAAGAGCTGATAAGATGACAGAGTGGAGAAGGCAGTCCTTATGGATCACTACCTGAATAAGTGAACATGTTTTACACACACAATGGTGCAGAAGATAGACATTGTATGGGAAGCAGAAAAATGAAAAGTTTCTGAAAATTCATTCATAATATACCATTCATCAATATGCCTCCTGACATTTTTGACAATTCAAAGATCTTTGTGAATGGAAGTGCTATCCCTCTCCGAAATTACAACTGCCATGCGTGAAAGAAAGGGTTTCCAACACGTTTTCCAACAAAACTGACAGTTGTAGTACACCAAGAATATTATTATCTGGATGAATGTTTTGGAACCATCAGAAAAGATGACAAAAGTGAAACTAGCAGCATGTTGAATTCACCAGCTGTGAAGAAGAAGAAGAAGAAAAAAAATCTTCTGCTAGAAAGAGCTTTGTTTACCTGTGTCCCAGCTGCTGCCTGAGGCATTGGCATAATCTGTGAAGTTTGAGTTTGAGAGACAGTTTGTGTGGGAGGGGCGCCAGCAGAAACTGAGGGCTGCTGCAGCTGGTATTGTCCAGGCTGTTGGGAAGAGGCTGACTGCTGTGCATTCTGTAGTAGGGAAAAGAAGCAGAAGCTGTTTTTTTCCCCCCACAGAAGTTTTTCCACAAAAGCATATCCTATTTAAATTCTACTTTTTGTCCCTTCATAAGTGACATCAGTGTTCTTCTGAATATACCAAGTCAACTAAGCTTCAGCAATTACTTATTAGCATTACTAACATAACCCCATTATCAGCACCAAATCTTGAAACAGAATTAAGTCACCTGTGAAAAAAAGAATGAAGATTCTATAAAGGAAGAAAAGGCAGTTAAGAGAAAAGGATGCTGCAGAAGATAGTACTTCCAGTTAGAAGAAACCATGAGAATGAAGTCTGCCTGTCTAGACAGTCTAACTAGCAAATCCTCTCATGCCTCCCCTTGAATGGACCACTACTGCAAGCTCAGGTGGAAGGTGGGGACAACAGACACAAAAACAAGCGTTAACATCATTCTAAAAATAAATTTCAGAAAGTAGATAGTCTCATAGCATGTTAGATTTGGTGAGAACCAGAGTACTCCTTTGCTTTTGTCTAAAACTATGAGCTGAAGGGAGGACAGAGGTAGTCAATTGCTCTTTAAGAGTCTCCAGAATAATACTAGCTACTAGAAGTAAAATACTAGAAGTATTTTAGTCCTGGGTTTAGGAACTGTGATCTTACCTGCTGAGTGTGTTGGGTAGGCTGGGATGGCACCGATGCACTGCTTGAGGCTGGCTGGCCTTGTATCTGTGACTGAGGAGGGAAAAAAAAAAAGACAGAATCAGCTTTAAATCCCTATGGTTTCTGCAGCAGGCAGTTAAAATATTTTTTGCCTGGAATGATCTGGCTGAAATAGGTTTCTGGCTGTTCTTTTGAACAGGCAGTCCTTTTTGGCCAAATTACACTATGACAACTAGAACAAAGCAAGAACTCCATTTTAAGTCTTCCAAAACAACCAATACAGAAGTCTTTGCAACCCACATGCCCCTCAACATGAGACAGATCAGCCTACCAGCTTCTTCTTCCACTGACGATGCTTTAAGAGCTGGATGCCTTGGAATGATAACTGGAAATAGAGGCATTAAGTTTTACCTTTACATGTGTTCTAAACATAGTTAGGTGGGAGGAATAGAAGGAGGCTAGAAGGAAATACAACTATCTGTTAAAAAATCCAAAGATATACAGAATTCTAGACCAGTAAACAAGTACTCAGTACACGTACATGTCATGAGTTCCCTTTGACAGGCATACCAAGATACAAGCTAGAAATCATTTCCAGACTCACTACCATTCAAAGGCTACCAAGAACTAGATATTAAAGAATATGGGTGTTCACATTCTAGCTGAGACAATTTTTGAACAAGCAACGAAAAAAATGGATGAGTGGCATAAATGAATGTGAAAGATGCAGAGGAAAGTGTAATGGATTTTCATTATTATTTTGATGACAATTATATTTCTTTATCAGCTCCTGAGAGACAAGTAGACAAAGACCTCCAGATGAGTTCCCTGAGCGTGCACCACTTGGGTGAAGTGCCTTTGTAAGAAATATATCTGGTGCATGCGTACCATTATCAGAAATATCTACTAGAATTCCTTAATGCTGTGATCATTCAGCTTGCAGGAGCTTATTAGGAACAAGTTTATTAAAATTGCGACTTTAATTATAGAAACTTTGGGGAAAGCAGGCTGCCAATGGCGAGAACCATTTTTTTCTTTGCTCTTTTAGAAGCAGCTTGAGGTCCTTACTCACTAGGACCTAAACATGTGCTATCTCCCCCCACTGCTGTAACTTCTGTTCACATTGACTCAGTTTGTGCTCCAAATTCTGATCTTTTAATGAATTAGATAAAAGATCGCAGAATTTATAATCTGTAAAAATCATGATCCCTTATTATGTTATCCAGATTTTTTTTACATCCATTAGAATTCACTTCCTGAAGTTTAACAAAGTTTATTTATGGAGAAAGTCTCCATGTAGTTTACAAATGTGTTGCATAGCAGCTTCAATCCGCAAGTTCTCCTACAGCACAGAAAATACTTTCTATTACACTAGTAATTAAAGCTGTTTCAGCTTTAATAAAATACCTTTATTATCCCATAGAGAAAGCCTTAAACACTTAGCTCTTGTTCTTACCACAAAAAGCAAAAAGATTCTCCTCCAGTTCCTTCACACAAATCCAAAAGTTGCTAATACTCCCAAAACTAAAGTGTCAGAGAGCCCCTAATTCCAAGAAGCGGAGTAAAAGCAAATCCTCTCTCTTCACAAGAGGTTACCTTACGAGACACTTCAGGCTCCAAGTGCAGAGACAATGTGTAAACACATACACCTCACAGTCAGCGTACGAATGCATTATTGACTATTGCAAGTGCAAATACCACACACACTGATAAAACATGTACCTCCAAACTAAGCTTCAGGTCTCACATTTTGCTGTTTAAAAGGACACCATGTTCTAGACTCATAAGGAAACAACACCTATTAGCAACAGTTGTTTGTGCCACCAATTTTCAACTCAGCTTGTTCAGTTTCTTTAATAACCCTGCAAGTACATTTCCAAATCCATGTACACGTACATAATACAGCTCCTTCCATTCCTCTCTTCCCAATTTCTTCACCCAAGCCTAGCTCTTGCATTTTGAACAGTCAACAAATAACCCTTGTTGTTGTCTAATGAAACATTATTCACACAAAAGTTTAACTTTAAAGAACATATTCTTGTTCAATGGCTAAGGAGCAGCAACAAAACCACAAAGCAAGTTTTACTATCGCTGCTGATTCAAACTATGGAGAAGATAAATTTAATTAATCCCATTGTTTAAAAGCCAATTTGGTACTCCAGCTGTCTCTTGCCAAAAGAGCACCTAGTCCCAGGAGGAACACTGACTATTTGTTACCCTTAACACAAAAGCCCTACCGATATTTCAGTCAAAGCTGAACACAAACCAAGCGGTTGCTCCTGCCTCATTATTTCATTGCAACCTGGTAAGTTAAAGAGAACCTAGTATACTACTGACTTGGTGGAAAGACTCCTCCATGAATGCTAATACTTAGAACCACATGGAGCAAGTCTAAGAACAAGGCTCCCCTTTAAGTGCCACATACGACTTGTCAAAAGCATAGAAATTCTGGAAGGGTTTGCTCCTGTAACCTGAGGATAGAGTGCAGGTGGTCCTGATGAAAGCGTGGTGGACAAGGCCTGCTGAGTCGAGGCTCCCTGGGGGAAGCAGATGAAGAGCTGCGACTCTTGCAATACCTTCTGAGGCAGCTGAACAATGGGTAATGAGAAGTCTGAACCAAAAGCAGAAGATGACCCCCCTGTAGGGGGAGGAGACTGGAAATCGCCAGTGTCAGAGGAAGTCAGCTGTGAGGAATCACTGGAGTATTCTGGGCTTCCTTCTGGCCAGCTCCGCCTGGCAGAGCCCCCTCTGGGACCTGCTAACTCAGAACCAAGATAGTTACACTGCTCCTCTGTCACAGGCTGAAGCCGACCGTGTGACCCTATGCCTTGAGTGGATTCCTCTTGACTGGTCTCCATAGAGCCCCGGCGACTTCTGTAGACCCGCTGGGGTAAAGCTGCCCCTTCTGCTGAAGCAGAAGTCGGTGTGTGCACATGGAACTCAAAGACACAGCTCGCTCTGCCATCACCACTGTGAGAGAGCACAGCCGGGGCAGAATGCGGAACAAATACCTGGTGGAACGTCATCTGAGCAGGGTCTGCACTCAGAGGAGCTGAAACGCTGGATAATGGAGAAAGGGGACCCATCCCAGAATCCAGCCTCAGGTTCTGAACATGTCTTGCCAGGTATGTTTGCCCCGATTGAAAGTCGAACACAGAGCTTTGTGGAGGACCACCTTGCCCATAGTTTGACTCAGAGACCTGCTTCAAATGCTGTTCAGTCACATGAGAGTTATAAGCTACTTGATCATACTGCTCCGATACCTGTGATGGATAGTGCATGCCCACCAAATATACAGCTTCTGAATGCACTCTGTAGTGAGCATCCTCTGGAGGTGTTGGTCCAGATCTATAGTCACTGTGGACAGGAGCTGGCTCAAAAACGGGATTAACTTGCACATGCAGAGGCTCTCCAGCGACTCTCTGAGCTGCTGTGCCCAGCATAACGAATGCCTCTGGTGTCCAATTGGTGGGACTACCACCAGGTGGAACTAAACTCTGGCCAGTCTTCAGCAATGGCTGGAAGTGGCAAGTTTGGGCTTCCAAAAATGAAGTGCTCTTGCGCCGCTGAGCAATTGCCACCTTCGGCGGGCAGACAGGTGGTGGTGAGAAAGACACCGGCCGTTCATGAACGGTTGGGAAAAATATCTGTGAATCTGGGAACGTTGGTGTTCCCCCACGCGGATGCTGAGGCTGTATTGACATGAACAAGACAAGTAATTCATACATTAAAAGTGAAAGCACATCAACATGCACAGTTCACTAGGCAGTTCTGTGAAGTAACTTTATAGAATGACTACTCAACTCATGGTCAAAAACATACAATACTTAGGAAATTTAGGTGAGTTGTAAATAGCCATTAAATACATCCATGGCAGGCATAGCTACAAATGGAAATATTTGCTAGTGTTAGAGCTGCTTTTCCAGTCAATCAGTTTTGCTCCTGACAATGGTATAACATTTATTGTCATGGGCTATCCATTGTGATCAGCGCTTGAAATCCAATCAAATCCCTGAGGTTACTGCCATACGGGGAATATAAAAATCCAGAACTTGATAGCAGCAACAATGCAGAGCCTCTAGTTTGCACTTAGAAGATAAAATGATGTTAAATCTTAATATTAGCCAACACAAAAAGCACAGTGCTAGTGTCCTGCATGCTATCCAGAGAGCTAAAGATAAACCTTTTGAGACAAAACTGAACCATTCCAGCCCACAGCTGGAAAAAAAAAAAAGTATGGCAGAAGTGCAGAGCCTCAGGATTCTGCCAAAGTTGATAATCTAATCTCTTTTGATCATTTTGATTGCTTTTGATCATACACTTTCACATTGAAAATTAGCACTCACTGAAACAAATGTAACTGTTGCCTGGATGATAAAACATTCACAGGTTTAATTACAGCAGAGTCCTCAGGCAATTCCACTCCATCTGATGTACTAGTTCAGATGAGGCTCATCTGATTTAAGATTTGTAGGGAAAATTTCACTAAAGAGAGTTCTATGTAAGAATATCAAACAATTTAGTAATTCTGCACTTTTTTCCTCTCTGCCTACAGTATGTTGAGACACAATGTATTATCTACCCTACAGAAAAAAAAAAATTGCAAGAGTCAGTAGCAAATATAAGACAGGCGGCATTTATGGCTATTTCCACATTGTTCTTTCTCCCAGGCCCCTTTTCTCCCGGAAAAGCAGCAGCAAATTTCCATATTGACCAATACTAACAAGAAGATCCTACAGGATGAAGAACTCTTCCTACATTCTGAAAACTGGTTCCCCTTACTTCATTTACAGATAAATGTTTCTCAAAGTTTATTTTGTATAAATTGAAGCCCAAAACTGAAAAAAGACTACCTCCTGTCTTGCAAGCTATCTTGCATCTGACTTTCTGAGAAACATGAAAATACGGCTTCTTCCCATCAAGAAGCAGCTGATGTGGCATTTCTGATTAAAACTTAGAGGAAAATCTTCAAAAGTATTCATACTCTGAATTTCTAGTATCACTAGAACAGCCAGACAAAGCCTTTAAAATAACCAGCCACAGCAACCAAGCTTTAAAAGCTGGTTGTTTCATGCAGGGCTTCACCAGCATTCAATTCTTGCTTAAAAGTTGGAAAACAAAAAGCTGGTCCTCTGACTTAAGGGGATAAGAACTAGTCTTCCCTTCACCTTCTGTGGTACAATTTACCGGGTGATTTATATTTATATATCCTAAAATAGAACAAAAAAAAAAGGGCAGCCACTGTTTGGTAATGTTTAAGTGTACTGCTTCCTGGAAAATAACCAAACCAACCAAAAGTCAACATTCCAGCAGTACAGTATAAGGAATCAACTCTTCATTTGCTCATTTTAAAACTGCCAAAAGCCCAGGATGTATTTAATGATAACTTATCTTACTGTGCCAGGAGGCAAATGGTAACACATACAGGACTGACAAAGAGGGAGGGCAGGCTGGAGCGTCGATGCTTGCGTGGAGAGGCAGAGTGCATGGGCAGGACACTTTCCAGGGCTTTAGAAAGCTTTTCTGCAAAGGTTTCTTCAGGGACAGTCCGAAGGTAGAAAGGAGAAAGAGGTGCAGACAGCGCTGGTGGTGGGGTGCAAGGAGCACTGAGAGGGATGCAGGACATAGAGGGAAGAGCAGGAAGGTGGGGGACACAAACTGACATGCTACGACCACGTTGAAGCTAAAGGAGGAAAACAAAAGTTAAGAATTGAACACTTCCAAAAACAAAAAAAAAAAAAGAAAAAGAATAACACAACCAGCAAAAACTCTAATGAGGTAGAAAAGAAATTGAGACACACAATGAGAGGCCCAATACTGACTAATGTGTGTGCAGGGAGATATGAGAATGCTGAATGATTGCCATTACACACTGGGAACAGGCTATGTGCACCTCTGAGGACCCAAGGTTGCCTTAGGTTACTGAGCAGTGTGGGAAGTTCCCTCATACCCTTATGAGAAGCACATGGATGGAAGTACAGACAGGAAGAGAGTATTTTCTCTGGGGCCGCTGATGCAGCCCATACTGTGTATACTCACAGCACCTCAGTCTGACAAATAAAAACACCTGAACAGACACTGATGAGCTTTCAAACATCTATTTGTAGTTTAGTGAGTGGATGTGTGTTTGTACGTATCACCTCAGCCAGACTCTCGACTTGGACTCCTCCGCACGTGAATTAAGCGGACTAACTGTATGCAGCTGCCTCTTTGCTAACAAAAATTTAAACATTACACAATCTACAACGTGAGTTGTGGAAAAACATTGGTTTCATGTGTGGAAAATTCAGTAAAATTAGTCTTAGAGAAGCATTTTCCAGACGCTGGGCCAATAAAAGCATCAGGATTTTGTAATCTTGCCACAATCCAGAAGGCCATAGGTCAAAATCCAACCAAACTGGAAGAATCAGAATTAGATTTGGAGGTGGTTTTGGTGGAATTTTTTTTGTCATTGCTTTTTTTGGTGCGGTGGGGTTTTTGAGGGGTTTAACTGAACGGAAAGATGATGTTTTAAAGAGACAGTCTTCAACTGCAAGTGTTCCTTCTTTAATGGCAGACGCCTCTCATGGATGTGCTCTGCAATTTCTTAACCTAAGTCAAATCAAATACAGACCTCCAGCGAAAAAAAAACTCAAAATACCCAGTGGAGATCTGATTTTAAAGATTTCCGATGTGAGAAATCTTGCTAGAGTGCTCAAAAATTTGGGAGAGAAACATAGGGGAACTCAAAGAGTTAAACAAACACTTCATCTATAATCTTCATCTGTTCCAAGGCAGGACTAGTTATATATGTCATTCCTGACTAATTTATCTAGCCTGTTCAGAAACATCTCCAGTGATGGAGATCAAAGTACTTAACTGTCCTTATTGGTTAGGAAAAAAACCAAACCCTTCCAAAACAATAATTCCATGTTGCAATTTAGGCTTATTATTTCTTCTATCTGACAACAATGTTGTGATCTGATTAGCCTCCTCCTACTTTACAGCAGCCTTTACAGCTTTCTCTCTCCTCAAACTCATCTTTCCTAGGCTCAACTATTTCAGTCTTCCCACATACACTGTGTTTTCTCTATTTCTAGTGGTTTGGGTTTTTTTTGTCACCGTCCTCTGAATTCTCTCCCGATTCACTCTCAAATTTGCTCAAGTAGGGTATCTAGGACAGACATACCAATGGCCAAGAGCAGAGGAACTATTTCATATAACGTGATGCTTGCCTTTTCCACAACAGCATGATGTTTTTGACCATGTCCAGCTTGTGGTCCAGTGTAATCCCTAACATTTTTTTGGGGCAGAATTGCTGCCTAGTCAGTTGTTGCTTTTCCTGTACTTGTGTAGCTGATTATTTCTGTTTAAGCATGAATCTTGTTCTTGTCCTGATTGAACTGCATTCTATTTATTTTTAAGGTCATTTCTCCAGTTGTCAGTATCATTTTGACTTGTCATCCTGTCTTCCCAACCGTTAGCAGTTCCTGTAGTGTTCTATTCCATTCTGTTAATCTCCTGGTACCACTGTTGTCGTCATCATAGTGCATGAGCACATTTTAGCAGTGAACTAAGCAGCTTGACTATACCTCTGTCACATGCTTGTTCTCCCATTTCCTCTCAAATTATTATGTCCTTTCAGCCTGGAAGCTAGCAATTCCAAGCCAGTGAAATGGCTTCTGGTCTATTATACGCCCACACATCGAAATATGGATTAGCCAGAACAGGAGCTTATTTAGAGGGATTAAAAACTCATTTGATCAAGAACTAGCAGTACCACACGCTGCAGGTTAAGTGCCTTTGAAAAAAAAGGATGGAGATGCTTCACTTGAGAGTGAAATCAGCATGTTTTCCAAAAAGCTGGAAACACCAATGATTCTGTAATAAAGCCTAAAACCACAGGTACCCAAAAAACCGAGGACCCTCAGTCTTAAGTGTCTTATCTTCTTCCTTAAGGTATTGCTACACTATACTGTAATGTGTCTGCCTCAGGCTCAGCCTTTTATTTGTGTAAAAAACACGAGCAACAAGGGAACCACCAAAGACAATATAACACCAGCAGAAGTTCTACTCCAGACTTAGAATAGATTTCTGCATACTCTCATACTTGGATCTAAAAACATACCAAGGAAAAAAACATACCAAAGTAAAAGGGCAACACAAACGAACATAGTAGGAAAAGTATTTGTGCCCAGTGCAGACTTTCCAAGGAAAAGGAATACGCATGGCAACTGATGAGCAAATCAACACAAGCTAGAAATAAAACTGGGAACAAGGGTGTGGGGTCTTTTCAGTCTGGAGTTCTCACATGCAGCATTCTATAACAGTTAAAAAAATCTTACCTGCAGAATCTGTAAACAAAGCCTCACAGAACATGTACAGCAATTTCATACTAATGCAGTAGCCCAAATTATTCTAATCCCTTCATCAAACCAAGAGCTTGATCTGTGGTAAATTCACATACACACACCACCTTCCCTAGCGAGATTAAATGCTGACTTACGTTAAATAGTCTTGTTCTGAGGATGTTACTTCCATCCATAAAAACCCTAACTCGTTCTGCTTAGGTGCTCTCAAGATTAAACAAAAGCTTTAAAGACAAATATGCCCTTGTACTTTCCCCTCCCCACATAGACTCAGTCACTTTGAAAAAACAGCCCCTTCACTACCTCCGTGCAAAATTTGTATCACGTGCAAAACAAAACATACACGGAAGACTGTCTGGCAAACTTGCTTCTCATCTTTCGGGAGAAACACAAAATTAAATCGTTCCATGCGTTGCCAATACTCCAAGTTCTGGCTTACCGCTGCAGGTGGCTGATATCCTCCATGCTGCTGCGACTGCACTTGGCCAACTGAAGCTGCATATCCCTGGACTGCAGCTGTTGAGATTGACTGGTCATGCTGGGAACCATACGACACAGTCTGCTGGCTGCTCACACATGATTCGGTATAAACAGATGACCCCTGGCCACTGTCAACTGTCCCATCAGCTGCAGAAGTTAAGGATAAAAATCTGCATTTCAAGAACTGCAGTCTACATTCACAACTTTAAAGATACTATAATCAGTCAAACATTAGACTTATGTTTGTGCCATGTCACGGGGACCTTACCAGCATTTTACCACTTGTAATATTTAAGCTGGTTAAATTTTTTTTTCCTTTCTCAATACAGTAATTCCTTAGTTCCAGTATGCCTTCCCCTAACCTCTGAAAGAAATCAGTAATTTCAGGAGCTCTTTAGGAAGATACTTAATAGTAAACTACGCTTCCTGTAAAAGGCTAGACAAGAAATAGAAACTTAAATTGCGCATTGTTATGAATGATCTTTCAGGGTTTTTAAAAATTATTTTTATATTTAATTTTACACAGGTGTATAAAACATGTCTGTTATGCTTGCTGGCAGATGTACATGATGTAGGTATCAGAGAACTTCAAATTTCTATTACCTACCAAGTAGACAGTAATTTGCTTTCTAACTTCAGCATTCTAATATGAAAGTTCTCATCTACCATCATTGTTCAAATACTGATTCAAATGTTGGGATGGCAGAAGAGAAAAAGTTAGGAATGCTAATCCATCTTTTCATGTACAGTATGTAAAACAGAAGACGAAACCTTTTGTCAGAAATCAAATTATAAGCTGAACTGCTTATACATTAATTTCATTTCCACCTTCAATGTAAGTTAACGAGGATTCAAATAAGCACTTCTAATAGCTCCAACTGCACTGGTGCAAGAGTATAGGGCCTTTTGCAGGGTCAGAATATACTGCTCCTATGGAGCTCAGCAAAAACTAGGCCACGCGTTCACGCTTCAGGTGCCCCAGTTCATTTAGTGTATTAACTTGAAACAAAGGAAAATGATTTTGTGCTAAGACACTGGACTGTGAATTGTGCCAAGACTTGGCTCAGCTAAGACACAGGAATGCATCTTATTTTACTGTGCTCTCTAGCAGGGTAATGTTCTTCAGCAGACAGCAATGGCAGACAGCAACATCTTAAGATATTTACTGCTATACCCTCCAAAAGTTGAAGACTAAGGCGGGGGGACTGTGTAAGTGCAATAGTTCCTTATATAAACAAACTGACACACTTACAAAGAATAGATATACTGGGCTGCTGGAACTGCAGTTGTTGGTGTTGATCGGCTTCTGGTTCTTCAGGCTCCACTTGTGTAGAAACCGATGCTGAAGTAGTGGGGACAGCAGTAGTACCAGTGACAGAGAGGGAATGCTTTGACCCTGCATGGGAAGCACTTGATGGTTGCTGTTGCTCCAGCTGCTGCTTCTGACTACCTTCTTCCTGAAGCTTCTTCTCCTGTTCTTCTCGCACCAACTGACGCTGCTCTCGCTTTCGCTTAATCAAAGATACCCTGTCCTTGATAGCTTTCGCCATTGTCTTGTGATCCCCTTCACAGACATAGCCAGATTCCACCTGAAGGAGGATATATTCACAGAATTCAGACTGTCGTGGACAGCCACTGTTGTAGTGCTACAATATAAGCTACCACTCTCTGGCACTAACTGCACATTCGCAAACTTCAGAAGCTGTTTTATTTCTAGACCGTAACAGCAGCAAATGCGAGGCTGACAGACTACATTTCACTGTCAGAGAACAGCAGTACTTCCAATGATTTGTAAGACCACCACCACTTACCATTTCCTGTGCTACATCCTCTGGGACATCTCTCTCCAAATCAAAGGAAAACTCTATTGCCTCATTATCTTTATATTTGCCCTTGAGTTTTTTGATGTCTTCAATTCGCAGCCAGAGTTTAATGGCAATTTTTTCCCCATCATCTTCCTCCGCTAGTTCTACCCGTACTCCAGTCTCTTCTTGGAAGAAAGCATGATTCAAAAGGTCCTTAATAGCATATCTAGCATATGGGGAAAGAACGTAGAAAGCACACAGGTATTAGGTTTTCATAAATTATTAAGGAATATCCTTGCGTGGTGGTCCCCCAAATTTATTCTCTACATTTCACACTTCTTCCATGATTATCTGACAGCCCCTCTTTCAAATTTCTGTTTAAAAGCATGACGGAGAAACAAAATGCAACAATACTACACATGTACAAAAAAAAAGTATCACACACTGGTCAGCAGAAGTACCAACAGTTTTAAGTCAACTGAACAGGATACATATAAGCTAAAAAAAAACCTTGAAGAAAGAGTTTGGTTTTAGTGAACATTAACATCCAGCACACAACCCTTAGTCCTCAAATCAGTACAGTAATCCAAGTGTGTATTTCAGTCTACTTCAAGATTTTATCAAAAACCTCATCTAGGAAACGCAGCACTAGGTAAGCACCACATGGTTCCTTTCATACTTTACACTATTTTGCACCACTTGAATTTGCATTCTCTTTGGTACAACTAGAAGCTTTGTCCTGATGGTACAAAAAAGATTTATGTTCATATATATACACACAGCATTAACAGTAGTAGTCTAAAATTTACCGCTTAATTTTGCTTTTTTTTTTTTCCATTCGAAAGTAATTTGTGGCTGCACATCACATTATTTCTTGCCACTTATTTTAAAACTAGGAAAGGGAACTGACATTAAAAATACATAGCAACACCATCAGACAAAATTTCAAAAGCTAATGGAAGAGGATGAATAAACATCCATGAACTGATAAAACTATTGCTGAACAGAGTAATAGGAGGCTAGAGGAGGGCCGAAGGCTGAAGCATTCTTAAATCGGACATTCAGTAAGCAATGATGTACAAAGCAGAAAAACACCACAGATAAGCCATTGAGCTGTTACAGATTTCCTGTAATGGTATAAGCTAATCATTTCAAGTAGAAGTCGTCTTACAGACAATGTGGATGCAAATGAGCAGCAAGAATTTAAAATAAATAAATAAATGAAGAGGGACCTCAACATAATCAGCCATAAAATGCCAACAAAATCAGAAGGGACAGAAAAAAACCCAAAAGATTACAGAATAAACAACCAAACAATGCAAATACTTGGGAACCCAGAAGGATTGTCCTCCACTATTTTGCTGACTAGGTAAAATTTTAATAAAAGCAGTAGTCTTTCTGAATAAACTGACCAATGCTTACTGTAGCATTTGCACTTTTCCTGACACTTAAATTCTCTAAAAGAATCACTGAATAAGAACCTACCAAAGAACAGAAGCTGCAGGCTTTCATCAGAAAACAGAAGATCCCAGGAACTGACTGGATCTGGTATCATCACAGATAAAAGACTCAGACAGTAATACCTTTATCTGAAAAGTACTTACCTTTCACCTTTGTTTTGCCGAATGCATCCCTCAATAATCTCCTTCACTTCAGGGATTGCTACTTTATCAAAGCTGGCTGGCTTGACACCCTGAAACACACAAGTAACAGAAACTAGAATGGCCACTTGATTTAAGTTTTGATTGTATTTACAGACCAATTATTTTTACTCAACAGATAACTGGCCTGAATACCCCAATAGTGCAAGTTATAGAGAAATCTGACCCCAATCGTACTGTTCATCTGTTCATTAGTGACTTCTGCAAACATTTTCCCCTGCTATTGCTCAGCTACACTTCCACAACAGAAGACTTGGGCAGTTAGGTTCTCAGTTATGATGGAAGAACTTGTTTCGTTTCCACGCGGGTTAGGGACAAGTACACAGACTGGGCTGAGAATGGAAGGATACGTTTCCTATGTGACACTAACACACTAACCCACATTTAACAGTCTTCAGAGGGTTCTGTTGTTTCCCAGAATGTTTCCAACAGGCCATTATATGAAGTAAATTTGGCATAGATTGATTTTACAGGAAAAATCTTAGCCCAGCATGATTTGACTGTATCGTTAAATAACTTCTCCAATTTTTAAATAAATAAAGACTTCCAGTATCTGTGCTCTCCCCAGAAGACCTGCTATACTCAAACCACAGTCCTGCATCACTGCTGCTGCGAGTTCAGGAAAGCAAGCTTAGCATACAGACCCTTACAAAAGCCCTCCAATACCACACAGCAATCTTTTCTCCAATACATGCTAAAAGCCATTTGGGGGAGAGCAAAACAAAACCTATGTATGATCAGCTACTCAAATCAGTAAAGCAAAGAGGCCATGAGATATGACCACCTGGGAATTCTGCAAAACACTGCAGGCAGATAGCCAAGCTTCATCACTTAATCATGGCCAGAAGCTCTATTTTGAGGGCAATTGTCCACAACAGCAAAATCTGGCACTCAATTTTACTTGATTCAGCCTTCAGCTTCGAACTGTATTTAAGACAGCAGAAAGAGAGAGGATGAAGTCATCCTGTTGAAATTCTGTCATATGCTCACGTTTTCAAGTTGAACAATCCTGAAATCATACAGTTGATGAATCTGACCCTGGGTCACTGCTAAATCACAACAGTTGTTGTCAGTGGGTAACAAGTATTGAAACGAAAGGTTCAAGCCTCTGAACCAGAGCCTTTGCAACTACAGACCTTCCTTTAACTGAACCTGGAGACTTAATACGATAATAATTTCCACCTACACTAAGATACCTTCTTTGCCTTGGCCAGACATGGCAGTTTGATTTGATATGTTCACTACTTAAAATACACTCTACCACACTCTTCCAGGAGAGGGCATAGTCAACATCAACTTTAACAGATGCAAACACAAGACTGGGAGAAGCACAAGAGTCCAATCTTTCAGTGGACAACAGTGCTATTTGTCACTACATTTTACAAAAGTGTTGCATCTGGAATTTTCAAAAGGACAAAAAAAACCCTGTAGAATGACACCATTTTTCACTTGATCAAAATCTCCTGTTACAAGAGCGTTCTGGTTACCCATTTCTTTGCTCTAAAATTCGCTCTTATGAAACTTAGCAATTGAAACCCACAGAACTGAAGAGGATATTGTAACTAGAATAAGTCCCGAAACACAGTCTGTCAGGGAACATTAGCTTAATACTTTAAAAGCTTCTACTAAACATTAAGATTTTTGGAGATCAGTGTCTCAGCTGATAAGAAACCAGCTTCCCAGTAGGACATCACAGAGCCCTACACTCTGTGGGGATTTATAAAACTTCTTTTAGTGTTGAGTAGTGGCATCAAGTACCTGTTTGCATGTGTCTCTGCTCATATGGCAGACTACTCAGAGGCACCCACTTTTCATTGTGTCTAAGCTTAAAATGGTCCCAGGAGTTCAGGTTCATCTATGCAGAGATAGTTGTTTCTATGCATAACCAAATGCTCCCCTATATACACACACACATACATATATAACCTATGCAAGAATTATTCAACTGCTTATTGTATTTATTTGTATCTAAACTTGCCAAAAAGTTTAACACATTCAGCCTCCTAAATCGCTCAAGCGCCAGACATAGCAGCAGCCTGTATGTACGTTCATTTACACTGGAGCAGCAGAAGAAAGATGTCAGATCTGTCACAATCTCATTTCAGAAAAAGTAAAAGCTGAGTAAGACAACTGGTACAGCAAAATATGAACAAAAAGCCAGAAGACGAGTTTTCTCATTAACTATTTTACCCCACGCTCTGTTCTTGCACAAAGCCTGAAAAGGTAAAGCTAAGAATGGATTTTGAAATCAGTGATTCAGTCTGCTACCCTGTGTTTCTCTATCATGAAAGGAATCAAATACATCTTCAAAAACCCTTCAGACCCTTCCATGAGGGCCATTTTACAATACCCCGTTTTGTGAATTCCAAACTAAGAGTTCATGTAAAGAAAAGGTCCCACCAGCCTCCTCCAGCATAGCTTCTATGCTCCTAACCACTCCTCAAAATCTGTCAGAATCTCACGCTAGGGCCTAAAACCAACAGAGGACTCTGTGTTCAAGCAGCTACCTATTTCTCAGTTTGCTCCACTCCATGAGAAGAGTTGCCCAAGTCTAGTCTACAGTACCGCCCAAACATTCCTTACACTTAAGCTCAGGCCACTTCAGTACCATCAGCTTTTAAAAACAGTTTTTCCTCCTCCAAGCACGAGGGGAAGCATCAAGCTATTTTACATAAGACAGAGGATACTATGAGCAATCAAAATCAATAAAACAGTGAACCCTTTTCTACCCAGAGCTGCCCATACACCTTAACCTGCCATCACAGAGAAGCCAAAGGGAGGCCAGGGTCTGCACTTCACATAACCTTGATGTGTCCTTAAGACCGCATGAGTTGTGCAGTCAAGCACTGGTTCATTAGTTTCTGAACCCAAGAGCACTCAAGTACATACTAAACCATTCAGTATTTCCTGGTTTTCACCACACTTAGTGCAAGATGGTCTCTCCTGGTCCCCCAACGCCTTAGAATCACAAGGCAACTAAAATCTTTTAGTCTACTAGTCCCCAGAGCAGTTTAATAAGAACTTAACACCCAAATCCCAGTAGCACTTATTTCTGAGTTTGCTAAAGAAACAGAAGGAAGAGCTCTTGCAGAGAAAAAAAACCTGCAGATAGGTATAACAGGCACACATGGAAGTCAATCTTTTCTCAAGCTACCATCTAGAAGGGCACAAACTGGCAGTGATGCTGAAAGCAGCAGTTTCCTGTTCTCCATCTCCCATTCCCTCACCTGGGTCATCTCCTTCCTTTTGCTGGCACATGCATTTATACAGCTGCATGATGAACCAGATCACGGTGTTTATCAGACCTGAAACAACTCCAACCAAAAAAGCCTGCAGAAGTTTCCAGTGAGATGAAGCTCCCCAGCCTGGTTCCCTACACTGCTGCAGCACTCTCAGGCTTCATTTGGAGAGCACCTCTAAAATATGGGCACATAGGTAGGGAATACAAAGCCCAACTGACACAAAACTACTTATCTTAGTCTTCATGTTAAGCTTAAGAACAGATTTCGTATTCCACTTAGATGTGGTAAAGTTTGTGATGTTATCAGATTTTAATCAGGTGAAAAAGTGTGTGCTCCATAACTCAACAATTCCACATTTATATGGTTATTTGATCCATTAAAGGTGTTAGGTACTCTTAAAAAACCACTAAATTTTCAAGATACTTAAACACCAAAGTATAAGCTATTCAAAACTTCTCTTTCACAATTTTTGCCTAGAAACACGTATTTTGCATTAGACCACCAGATTACTGGGTCAGTGGTTTAGTATATTGTTGTAATGTGAGAGATACTGAAAATATCATTCACTTCATAAGAGAAGGTACTATCAGTGCTGTGATAGTGAGTGAAGACAGAAGAAAAGTTACACAACCTCAGCAATCCTAGGATTTGGAATAACAGAGGTGGAAAATAGCAGAAGCAGTAAGTGTTTCAGCCATGCCGTTCAGGATTTTAATCTACCTTTTAAAAATTAGACAGGAAAAAAGTATAATCAAGTTTAAAAGCTGAAGACCCAAGCTACGGAAATCTAAAGCAGTTCAGCAGATTTGTCAAATTTCTGATCCACCCCCAAATTCTTTTCCTGCAGCTACAACACTTAACAGAGCTGAAAGTCTTACTTACCTCTTTAGCACAATCCTTGTGAGAGCAGCAACAGTGGGAATTAACAATTACAAAAATGGGACAGATCTCTCTCTTTGTAAAATCCATCAGGAAAAGAGAGATAGACACACCAAAAAGTTAATTCAGTGCTGGTTTCTGATGGGAATCCACTAGGCTGTGGACTTAACGCACAGCAGAAGGAAAGCAGACATCAAAGTTCAAAGGGACCATTGTTTTCTGTTTGACACCTCTTGTACTTTTCCAAGTCCAGTACATGAGGCTGCAGAAATTTGAGCTCAATATCTGCTTTTGTCACTCAAACACTGAATAGGAAGAATCAATATAAGTGAGAGGTAAGCGTGTTCTTTTCTGCCTGCCCAGCTAGCTGCAAGGAGGAGGAAGAGGCAGCAGCGCAGGGATCCTTTACTTCCCGCATGTCCCCGCCCTCCCCCCTGCCGCTTGGCTGCTCTGCCTTATTCTCCACCCAGGTTTTCTGCAATAGTTCAAGGCTGCATGTAGGATCGTCGCCCAGTTCACTCCTGCTGTTGCACAAGTACACTTTCAAACAGAGGGGAACAGCTCCGTCAGTGTGGTGTTCTGACCCAAGGTTGCTGCCGCTAGTTTTGTACAGGGGGATGAAGGCAGACGCTCTTTCTCCTCTTCTTTCCATGGAGCTACAGAAGTACACATGCAGCCAACTACAATTTAATCCTAACACTACACCAGTCAGCAGTAGGATAATGTACTACATTCCACCTCCCTCCTTGACAATTGCATTCTGCTGCCATTGGTAACATCATCTGCTTTCCTTTTACTAGGTGCTTAATGTAAGGGAACAGGGATTTGAAGGTGATTTTCAAACTGTTGGACAAAGTTAGAAAGCTGCATTGTTGCTTCTTTTACACCACATGCATACAAATAATATCCAGAATTGTATTTTCTAATGTGTCTTGCAAGACTCTAAACCTGAAGTCTGACGTCGTGCAGCTTTTTTGCCTGGGTAAGTAGTTTCAAAGAGCTATTGTAAAACTTGTTTACTAACAAAACTACTTGTCCACAGCTTCAGGGCTTTGGGGTTTGTTTGGTTTTGGGTTTTTTTGGAAGGACATAAGGAGCAATGCTAAGAAATATCACATACACCATTTTCAAGTGACCAACTAGTGATTAAAAACTGTGAGAAAAACTCAATTTCCAGTTATCAAGATCACTTTTCAACCCGAACCAGCATACTTAGATCCTCAAGTATACCGCAATTATACCGGTGTTGTTGATACACCATATGACATCGATGCTGCAAAAGCAACACCTTTTGATCCGTTACTGGGCATTTTAGAAATCCTCTCCACTAGCTGCTGTGAAACTTGAGGAGTCTAGGGAAAAGGGATCATTAAAGATCTTGCTATGTTGACTGGCCTTCCCACTGCTCAGCTAGATATTTTATAAACCCTCAAAAAAAAAAAATCAACTGTTGATTATAATCTCCATTTTAACAGTGCTTACTGGTACCATGAATAAAGCACGTTGGAATTTTGCTTGCCATTGCTTATAAATCTGGTTGTTACAGTTGCTCTCAAACCAAATAGACACTCTGCAGTCAAAGCTAATCCACTTCACTGGAATAAAAATGTAACATTTTGCACACCTAATTAAGGCCACACTTTTTGGGGGTACACTGCATCACCTGCAAACAACATGAAATGTTTCAGCCTTTAACAAGCACAGAGTCTACCTGTCCCAGTCTCACCACTTTGCTCTTTTCAAAGGTTCTGTAACTGCGGAGCTTGAAATGAATTCTACTGTAACTGATTAATCTTCTCCAACAAAATGTTCTAACGCTGCAGCCCAGAGGCTAACAGAATCAGTAGCAAAGTCAAATCACACAAACAAAGTAATTAAATTCTCCGCATTTTCTTTTTGCTAAGTTATTACCATTCTAGTTTGAGCCAGTCCCAGGCTGCCACAAACCATTAATTCCAGGAATTTAGGCAGAGCATATGATTCCAACGGAAAAGAAGTCAATGATCCTACCACCTTCCCCACAGCCTCAAAGAAGCCCCCAGGCAATGGTATATATAGCTTTTAAACTGGTTTACCCCATGATGTTCTGGATTTCACCACCTGCTATTAGTTACTTACCCAGCACTCAAAACCTACACATTTAACCATTTCCACACCTTTGCCATCTCTAATCCTTCATATTAATCCTGCTGCTTGTTCTAGAAAATCTTCCAGATTTAGTTCTTTCCCTATTTCGCATCTGTAACTGATAATTCTCATCCCAGTCTATTCGAACACCTATTGTGAAAAGAGACTTCAGCTTAAGATTTACTCAGTTCAAAAGAGATGTGTTGCCTACAGCAGACAGATTATTCTTGTTAAAAAGCAAGCTAAAGTAGTTGAGACAAAAGGGGAGAAAAATAATAAAACAATGCAACACATTTAATAGAAGTGAAAATTTAGCTTCTCCAATTTCAGTATTTTCATAGCAATTAATTCTGGACAATTGATAATTCTGCCAAGAATTAAATCAGTAAATCCCGCAGAATAAGCTCTGCACCAGATCAGTATCTTAACAGAGTAAATAGCATTACTGCAATACAAGCAGTAGGAGCAGATGAAAGCTTCCAATCAGCTAGAATTGGATCACGAGGCGCTATTTAGACTAGGACAGGCCTAGTTTTCTCCTCTTCTGTTCAAAAACAACTACTGCACATTTTGAACCAAATACCTTTTGAACTTGACTGCTCTACCATCATCCAGATGGAAATACATGCCTCTGCTATTTGAAAGCTCTGTGTCACTGAAATAGCCTAACGAGGTGGTCTTCACCTTCTGCAGTGCAGGTGTAAGTAATCTAAGTCCCATCATTCTTAAATTTCTCCATACCAGCTGTCTTCATGACTGGCAACAGATAACTATGTATGCCCAGATTTCACAAACATTTTAAAAGACAACAGAGGCACTGTAGTATTTACACAGGCCTTTCTGCAACCTGACTGATCACAATTTCCTCCTCAATGTACCACCTCAAGTGATTTCTGAGGCATTAATAAGAGGCCAGTCACAACAGTAAAAAAACCAATTCACAAACATACATGATGAAAGTTGTTATACACACAAGGTATAGCTGTATTTTGACCGACAGACCCGTACTAACTGCTTATTCCTCAAGTTTGTGAGGTTGCTTAAAAGAGGGACCAAGTCATTTCTATGAGATGATCTTCAGTGGAAAGAATAAAAGAGACTCCTCACTGGACTAGCCATCACTGCTCGCTATTACCCCCGTATCTGTATTCTACAACCGATCTCCAAGCCCAGGAGATGCAGGACGCTGACACTGCCTGCTTAACCAACTTCTTTACCAGTGTCTCAATGCTGTATTTTTACTTATTAAAGCCAGAGAATTTACAGCATGAAAAGCCTTGCAAGACCAGTGTAGTAGACTACAGTTCTGTTGCTTTGTTTCCACACAGTTAAGTTTGAAGAACTAGTCATAACTCTTCTTAGAAATCGTTGGCTGTGATCCTTTCCAGCACTCTCAAGCAAAAGGCTATAACAAAGTAAAAAAAACCCTGTATTTGTGATAATACTGAAATGTAACTTATGCTATGCACTACTGGTGAATATACACTATGCCTTAAAACAACGACCCCACTGACTAATAATCTAGCACAGCACGCAAAGCATTTTAAGTTTTTACTTTAGACATGGATGTCCACTGCACTTCAGCACACCCAAGTAAATAAAAATACCAACCTTTTTCAAAAGTCCTAATAATCTGGAGACCTTATGACTAGCTAAGAAGATGGTTTCAGTTAAAAAGTAGATTAATTAACCACAGCATCTACTGTAATTGCAGCAATTCTAATGAATAGAAGAAATTACTCAGGCTCTAAACCAGGAAATTTTGTAACGACAAGGCAGGACACAGTTCCTTAGTGTACAGCTGGCAGTTAGGATACTGGTGCACGTAACAGCAAAATGGGCCTTGGTTAGAAGCACACAGTAGAAGGATAAAAGTTCTTCTGAAACAATGGCAAAGTCTGATTGGACAACTGGACAAGGCACTAACTGTTTGGGTTTTATTCTTGCATAGGGCCATAAAGGTGAGATCATTTTAAAGAACTGTGCATGATAGATTAACCTCACACTTAGGAGCAGGGATGCTGCCTTGATCATCTGAAAAAGAATATGGAGTCATGAACTTCTTGAGCTAGCTGAATGACCCTTTGCTTTATTGGGACTTCAGCTTGGAAATGGCTTTCAAAAAAACATACAGACATGCCTAGACACATTTCAGTGCTACAAATTTAGAAATACCATAGTGACACAATACTAAAAGCGTCTTCTATTTTCAGTATGGAAAATACATTTTTGAAAAATCAAATTAGTCGCATTCTCTGCTTCAATCAGACATCATTCCAATAGAAAAAAATACAATCTAGTATTCATTTTTAAATTCAAGTACAGCAATGGTAATTCAAAAGCCACAGATTAGTTCCAGTGGACTTCGAACTGGATTTGAGAAAAGATCCAACATGGGCCACAAACCACATTTGGTACCAGAACGAGCACTTCAAAGAAGATACCTACTAAAAGGCTTCGGCTAATGTTGCAAACACTGAACACAGTGTGCAAGTCAGGCAATGCATCAAAACTCATTGTCTATTTTATTTTATGAGTTATTCTAATACGAGCAAAAGACTTCTATTTGTGTACCTAAAGATCCAGTTTCAGAGGGTGGTCTTAAAAAAAATATCCCTGCTATGCAGAGAACTTTGGTGGTGGTAATGGGTAGTAAGATAGATGTAAGTTTACCTCAAAATGAAGTACAAAGCTCATAGCATTAGGAAACTTCTAAATACTTAGACTGGACAGAGAAGCAACAGCATTTTTTCTCGTCAGCATAAAGACTTTATGCAGAATAAAACATATATATAAGAAACTCTGCTTAACTTATGTATGTGTGTCTATTTTGGGGAATAAACTGTATCTGAAAAATCACATTCAACTTTGGTGACCTTCACTCTTAACAAAGGAAAAAACAAATGCATTCAAGCAGGTGTACATACCCTGACGTCACCGCCTGTTCTGGAAAACAGCTTTGAGTAACCTGGAAGTAACTATAAAGGGTTTATGTAAAGTTTTGGTGGAGTTCTGGCCTATGAATCGCATCACAATCTCAAAAATAACTTTTTATTACTCAACATCCCTGTGAGCTTCCACAAGACTAAGACTTTCCTGGACTTATCCCATTCCTACCCCTGTGCAAGTATAGGAGTACAGCTGGCAGAACAAGAAACAGTAGCCCATGCATTCTTAATGTCATATTTATGACTAGTGGCACTATTCCGACAAATAACATGGAGCTGTCAGTCTCCTCACAGTAATGCTTCAGTGATTCATTAATGGATCTTATCATACTGCGAAACCAGGCATTTAAGAACCCTTGCCACCACCCTGTTCCTAAGAAGAGCTACCTTCTCATCTCTTGTTAAATTAAATTAACCTCAGTTAATATAAAAGCTAAACAGATATCAGTATAGGACAGAATATTAAATATTACTATCACAGTCTGAAGAGGCCTGATCTTTAATAAATAACAAACTTTTTTAGTTTTTAAACATACACCATTTACTCAGTGTTCTGTGAGCTTATTTGTTTCTAAAAACACATTTGGAAACTCCGCAATACAACCAAATTCTAGAATTTCAGATTTTAAAAATACATTCTCTTTGAAGTTTATGCAACTCACCCAAAGCTCACACCCTTCCCCTCCTTTTAATTCCCAATCATTTTAAAATCATATCCAGTTCAGAATTGCCAAGAGACACATTCCAGGCTCAGCACTGAACAATATAAATAAGAAATATCTCCTTTTACTTCAAACCAAGTTTATTTTACAACACCAATATTGACAAAACAGTTTTAGCTGTAATCTAGAAGCTTTTGATTCGGAATGGTACAAATGCCTCTAAGATCAACTCATAAAAAGTGAGCTACTTTTAGAAAGGAATTTGGTTGAATGAGCCTTTTCCTTCTAACTTCAGATACCATCTGCCCTAGCTGTGCAAACCATCTGACATGCTACATCTCAGTGTTCGAGCTGATCCCTGCTTTTCTTTACTTAGGTCATTGTTATTTCTTAAAAAGGACTTCTAATCTAACATGCAAAGCTTCTTCAGATATTAATGCTTCAAAACCTTGAAGTCCCATCTTCATTTTTAAGACTACATATATCTGAATTTATGAGTCAGTGACTGAACCTCCACCCAGGAAGATTCCTCATCCTTAAAGATGTTCCAACAAAATGCTTGCAACTGAGTTGAACAGCTATGAGAGGCAAGTGGTAGAAGCTTAAGTATTCTTTAGTCCGTTGAATGTGATGCAGAGGAATTACATATGATGTGCAATATTTGTCCATTTGCTACTTAAGTACTCGAATTTTCTTCTTTCAATGAATACAAGAGTTTGCCCTTTCTTACAGTTAATCTGTTTCCTGTGCTTTGCTGAAGGTTCATGGCCTTTCACTATCTGCTTTAACAAAAGACTACTTGCTCTGTTTGAGGGTTACCTCCCCCTACTTTTCCATTGATTTTTTTTTTTTTCTCCAATGCTTTTTCCACTTGAAAGCTTGATAGGAGGCGTGTCTCTCTACCTGTCTGAACCAGGTCAAAAAACCAAGTTACTCAAGGTAAAGAAGCAGTTTTGTGTATGCCTAAAAAAAAAAAAAAAAATTTGCATCTTGCTTCCAGAA
>VZZY01013897.1:189153-235916 GCA_013400335.1 Eurystomus gularis
AGAGCTGGAATTCTTTGCCCATTGCATCTCTAGTGAAAATGAAGTAGTTGACTAGTCCAGACAACCATGATTCCTAACTTGTAAGACACTAAAGAGATTAATTTCATCTCAAATGACCAAAACGCTGTGCTTTAACTGCCTGGTCTCCGGCCAAGAGAATGACCTTCACTAACCAGTGAGCTTCAGTTCCCACTAGTCAGGGAAATTAAGGATTTGTAAACCAGTGAGACACTGCCTGGGTCAGGTTACTCATTATATACCTCATACCCTTGGGCTTTTTTTTTTTAAGCTCTGTAGAACAGAGAAGAAAAAATGTTGTGCCCACTCTGTGGNAAATGTTGTGCCCACTCTGTGGAACATTTCAGTACAGAGCCTTTTTTTTTTTTTAAAGTCAAAATGCAAAATGGTTTTTGGGTTGGGTTTTTTCCCCCCCTTCTCATCTTAAGGCCAGTTCAGAAGGCAGACATCTGTTTACAGAGAAGAGACTGGACTTTTGGTGAAAGCAAGGACAAGTGCAAAACTTCACTTTGTCAAAGTAAGCATGGAGAAAATTATGTATAGAGCACAACTCCATGAGGAGAACTTAAAAGGTAAGTTTGTATAATGGGAGGGGGCAAAAGAGAAGAGGGAGTTTTCTGCTTTTACTTGGCTGATTAGTACAATTGAAACTAAGGATGCTCTCTTTTTTTTTTGCAATGAACATGTTTGGATTTTTATGTTAGTGGTAAATATGCAAGAATGAGACAAATCCGCATAATAAGCCCATCAACTGTCTTTTTATTATTCCTGGGACTAGTCAACCACCTAGAAAATTTAAGATTTGGAACATTCAGGTATTAGAGATTGAGTAACCAGTACCTCTACACTTATATCCTCTCTGCTGCAAAAAGAAAGCTTGAAGAATATACAGTGTAGAAGTAATCAAGGTCTATACTACATCTGTGAGTGGTAACTGCAACATCAGCAAGAAAAAAATGAAGCTACCTTTTGAGGCAACTGTGTGGGTTGCATCAGTCTCACCAGAGGTTGAGACAAAGCAACCGGAGCTACTGCAGCTAGTTACACCTTCACTGCATTGCTTCCCAAACAGACTAAATTAAGAAACCATACCAAAGGTGTCTGCTCTATAAATATCTCTGTTTTCATTTAAATGCACATGTAGCCCATTTCAAGTATCTCCTGTGACAAACTGTTTAATTGAAATATGTATGAAACAGGTCAAAGAAAGAATACCAGTCTCCAGAGAGAAACTAAGTCAGACAGGGAAACCTTCCTGGCTATTATCAAGATCTTACACTCCTTTTTTTGTGCGAGTAACAGAATTACATTTTGTCTGTATTGCTTTGATATGATGCAGAATTTAAAAAAAAAAAAGGAAAAAGGGGGGACCCATTCCCTAATCTACTAGTGTATCACACAGACAGTTACGTCTGCACAAGAGGGCAAAGTAGAAAAAAAATCAAATCACAGGAGTAGCCAAGACTACCTTAATAGTGTGGTTTATTTTCAATTAATTACAGGCTTAGATTTTTTTTTTCTGAGGCTGAGTAGGCAGCAATAAGTGCCCACTGGATGCATTCAGTCCCAGCTAAATAGACACACTGCTTAAACCTCAGAGATTTCCTCCGACCACCCTCCTCCTCTCCCCAAAGAAGGTAAAAAGCCCAGGAGTTGCAATTTAAGTACTAACTACTAATTTATTTGGAACTATTTCCAAAGAACAGCAGAGGATAGCTTCAATGAAAACAGTTTTTTCTGAAACAAATTGCAAAGTTTTGATGTAACAAAGACAAAGAGGAAGATTAGGCTCCTCTATGCTTGAGCGAGAACACATGCAGGTATCTTCTTCCTTTCTAAAGGGACTGCTAAAGAAAGGGTCCGGGCTGAGCATGCTAGTGGATGCAAATACAAACAGAGGTCAATACTGTGTCAAACACCTGCTGACTTCCTTACCACAACTGTAAAACAACATTCAGCATAACACCTTGAGCCCTACAAATTGCAGATAGTTGTGGTTGGGTTTTTTTAAGCCAGGCATTTACCCAGATTCCTCTACTGAAAGAAGAATTCTTCCAGTTCAAGTGAGCCAGAAAATCAATTTAACTGCATCTCTGTTTCTAGGGCCAGTGAAAGCTCAGGAACCTTATCCCATCACCACTTTAAGGAAAAACCAGTAACTTCCCAGTGAGAAAATGTAGACAATATAGACAAGCATATTCATAACAACAGACTCATGCAGCAGTGCTATTATTCAAGATGTGAAGGAATAACTGCGTGGGCCAAAAACTGCCTCATCTCTAGGAGGAACTTCAGCCTTTAGATCCAATATCTAGATCTTAGCTTACCTAACCATTATTTAATTGGAAAACTGCTTCCAATTGTGAGGAAAAACCCTGAGCAGATTTTCTAACACATAATTGAGAACTCTGAGCAAATGCCCTAATCTGACACCGCAGTATCTGGCCATCAGCTAGGGCAATCCTTGTCACAAAAGGCCTAAGGTCAAAACATAATGCAGCTGAAAGCCACCCTAAAAAGAAAGATCAATGCACAGCCAAAGTGGGACAGAAGAATATAAACTGGAATTACCAAGTCCAGTCTTGAGAGGACACCCTAGGTATTCAGACACCTTTTACAGGCTTCTGTCCTAAGCAAGAGCAAGGATTAAAGCTCATGGAACACCTCTGCTTTTTACCAAACCTAATAGTTACTGCAAAGGGGGTGAAGGAAATTAATTTAAATTGGGATCGTCTGCACTGAGCACCTCCACATTTTGATCTTATTGCCTCTGGGGTTTCAGCAGTTTTTAAGCTCCCACATGCCATGATCTTTCATGACTGTCAATAGCAGACTGTTATTGTTTTCTTTCCCTCTGGTCTCTGTGTGTGCATCTAGACAGAATAATCTTTTCATTTAAGGCACAGCAGGGCTACAGCTGCTATCTCAAAATATTCCTAAACATGCCTAGGAAAGTAGCAAACTAAGAGGTTGAAATGGAAATGTTAAACATCTTTCACAAGCCACATTCACCTACCAACATTGTTTAGAAGGAAATGCGTTGGTAAGTACTGTTGGCATCACCCACACAGGAAGTTTTCTGACTCCACTCTGGTATCGATGGTTCACACACTGTCCTTTTAAGTACTGAATTTCTCAACTGATTCATCCCTCACCTGCAATGTCTAAAACTTTAAAGTCTCCTTTGAAATGAAAGAAAATCTTATTTTCTTTAACAGGGAGTAGAGGACAATGGTAGAAAGCTACATGGTTCTTTTTCACGTTGGTTCACAGAGCTTTCAGAATGGTAAAAAAATACAAATAATGTTATTTCACTTTCATAATGTGGTTCTGCTTTCCACATTATAAGAAAGCACTGAAATTTCCATTATCAGTTAAGGCAGGTTTCTGCTTTATCTCCAGAAAATATTGTCTTTTCTTCATTGAAAGACTTCCCTTAAAGTTATTCAAGTTTTGTTTGTGGTTGTTTTTGTTTTGTTTCATTTTTTAAACAAACTGATTTGGACTACAATGAAATAAACCCAAATAAAACAAAGCACACTGCCTTTCTTTCACTGCCTAGAAGCAGATAAACATACATTTTGCTTACCTTCCTGTCCTTTGCTCCTTCTGAAAGACAACAAGATTTCCTTGATTTCATAACAAAGTACATTTTAGAGCTATCAACTGGTAGATTAAACACCAGGAATAATAAACAAAAAAATCAACTATTAAATGAAATATGTGAACCATCATCAGCAGATTAGAGTAGAAGGTGGTGTTGGACAGACCAACAAGTTACCAGTGTTTCTCATCCACTTAGAAGTTGAACAGTCAACTAAAAACAACAGGGAAGAAAGATGCACCAAGCACAATAAACACATGGTAAGTTCAACCTTGGTAAGTCTCCAGCTATGTCTGTCTGCCTTAAACCCCTCCAAGGCTTTCCAATTGCGAAGTACTTCACAGACCTGTGGACATCCAAGCCTGACATTGTCTCAAAAGCTGATTCACACCACTGCCCCATTCCTAGCACCTTTTAAGGAATGGGCAGGGCAGTTACATCAGGTACCTGTTCTGAGAAAAACTGCCTGTCTAAATTATGCCCCTTTGGCTCTGGCCAAGACACGTATGTAAGAATAACAAAAGGTACCACTAAGACCATTTTGGTTAGATAGTTTTCTTTCACTGACCCAGTTTGCAGATCTGTAAGCAGAGCAAAGACGAGACTTTACCCTTGGATTTCCTCTCTATTTAGAAAATTATAGGTAAGTCCACCAACACGCAAAAGATTCTGTGTGTGTATATATATGTGTATATATGTGTATGTATATGTGTGTGTATATATATAAACTTACTCTAACATCTGTTAAAAAAAAGAATGGCCATTTATCCCTTCTTTCTTTCTCCTTCTATGCCTCTCCAATATTCCCCTTCAAACAAGGGATAGTAATATTTCACCAAGCCTTCCTTCAGAATTCATTACCTCTGACAAAGACCCTTCCTGCCACACGCGTAAGTCAGTAACTAAATATGCCTTTTATAGTGTGAGGCATCAGGAATAAGAAAGCATTTTATTTTTCCAAAGCTAAGCAAGTCATTTATTAAATCCTCAACCTTTCCAAGACAATACACACAAAAAGATTAACAGGAATTCATTTGTCTATGGATCAGAGGAAGGTTTGTTCCTCCCTCTGCACATTCACACAGGTATTCTGAGAAATCCAGTGCAAGTTTTACTCCCTCAAGTGGCCACCTCACTACTCTGAATGCTTAGGTCAGAAGGTTGAACATATGCACTTTGTTTTACTGCACCGGTATAGTCTTCACAACACTGTTTTAGAGATCAAAAAGTATATCAAGCCACAGCCATTTTGAACATTTCCAGCGCTACAGTTCTGCTTCCTACACTCAAGATCCGTAGGTTCCACTTAGTCTAGTCAGATCTCTTGCTTCCCTTCTCAGCTTTACTTGGTTTTACTCGCAATGCCTCTACCACCATCACTATGCTCACCAGCACTTTTAGGGCTGGAATAACTTCCTGCGATTTATCAAGTATTTCCACTGCATCATTATAAGTGCACCTGACACACAGTAGGTCAGGGCCATTTGGAATTCAGTGAACTAACTGAAAATCACTCTAGGTAACAATTTATGATTAGCCTTGGCAAGCAGCTAAGCCAAAGTGCTCCAAATTTGGGATCCAGCTTTATTTCAGAGAACAAAGTTACCAGCTAATCTTCGAGACTGAAATACTTCCACCATGTCCCTAGTGGCTTGGAAAATAATCTGTTCTTATTCTAATGTGTTTTGCTGTTTAGGTTTTAGTTGGTGTTTTTTTAAACCCGATGCAATACCTTCTTTTATACTGAAGGAAGAATATGAGCACATACAAAATTTTATTTCCACTCACATATTTTACAGGCTTCTGACTATTCGGTAAGCGGAACCATTCTGTACCTTACCTTTCCAGCCATTCCCCAAAAACCTCTTGTCAGCTTCTCTTTTTCCCCCACACACTTGCGCGGTACCATGCTACCCAGCCGTACTCCTTCACTGCTAGTCATAGTAGCTTTAGAATCAATAGTGGGGAGGGACTTACACTAGTCACTCGACGGTAGATCTGCGCAGCATTTTGGCACTCGGAATAAGGATACTCGGACGTGGCCATCTCTAGCATACACATCCCAAAAGCATATACATCAACGGACTCATCATATTTCTCCTCATACATCTCGGGGGCCATGAACTCTGGGGTACCTTAAATTAAAAGAACGATTCAGACTCTAAATGTCTCAAAGCGAGCAGAGGCTGCTGGCGTTACTCACCGCAGGAGTAAGCGGATGGGCAGACCTGTGAGACAAGAGAAAGTGGAAGCAAAAAGAAGAGGGAGGAAACCCTTAGTCACTCTGTTGTATCAATATACTTTGCGAGTCTTCCATTGCAAGGTCTTTATGGAATAAGAATGGCATGAAAGGACTGATGCAATTCCTGTTTTATGCATGGTAGTTAATACAAGTATCGAAACAGACTGGGATGGGGCTGGAATCAAATGGAGGAGGGGATCAGAAGACAGGAAAACTGTAGACTAGCCATAGGCTGCAAACCAAATACTAAGGAGAGTTAAGACACTTACCTTTTCTCCCTGTAATAAAGGAGACACATTAAAACTGGTTTCAAAAGTTACCCGACAGCCCTCTGCTGCAAAAGAAGTAGTACTGGTAAGAGCCCACAGCTAGTCTTTGACTTGGTGCTCTCCATCTACTTTTTCAAGTAAAATGTTTCAGGAAAGGCCTTGCAATGAAAAACTCTGTTACCAATACAGACCTTCATGAAAAAGGATAAAAAGTAATTTTCTGCAAAGGCCACTCACCAGAGCCCTTTTCTTCATATACTTACCTTCCCACCTGCAGTATATTTATAGGCCTACTGCAGATACAGGCATTAGTGAGGGACATCCTACAGTCAAAAATACTCAGAAATACAGAGAGATTGAGTTACAGGCACAGAGCGTGAGATTCAACAAGTCCCATTTCAAAAGTGTGCAGAAAATGATTGCCCAGTGAAGCATCACAGCATCCCCTCTCTAAGCAAAGGGATTGCATTGTATGATCAGGTTTATTTGAAGCCAGAGATGTAAGTTTGCTTTTGGTAAATTTAAGCACAGAATTATTTCCTGCAGACACCAGATTAAAGAGAGTTTACAGATCGTTCTATAGCCACATTGCTTGTTTTCACCATACTAAACCAAAAAAAAGAAAGAGAATGTAATTGCAGTCATTTATCCAAAGGCTAACCATTAGCAGATAGCTAGATATTAAGTGGAAATTTTCCAATTATAAGTTTAAATAAGATAAGTATGCTTAAGAAAATTCATTTTTTGGACATTTTCCTATGAATACTTTGACCTGGTTAGGAAGCAGGAAATATTTCAGCAACAGCTTGCGAGACAATTTACAGGTATAGACCGTTGATCCCTTCGAGGAATCTAGGATAGGACTGTTGAGTAAAACTGAATTTTAGCAAGCTCTAAATACGGAGAGCAAGAGCAACTTTATTCCCTGCAGTCTGTTCACCCAACTATAAAAACAAAGCTGATAAAACCAATTCTTTCAAGAATTCACAAGAAAGACTATCCTAGTTCCATCAAACCAATGTCTGAAAAAGTTTATTAGTGGATATATAAGAACAGAGCCAGTATAAGGCTATACTTCCCCAATTCATCCTCCTAACTTACACAAATCCACATTCTACAGACTCCCTGAGTAAGACATTATACCACAGTCTGACTGTGGTATAATATATATACACACACGCACATTTTCTTTGATATATCTTAGCTTCTGGTTACTCACAAAGTGTAAGAGCTACACTAAAAATCAAAATCTTGTTTGGTCACCAAAATGCATTTGTAGATTCCTTGAAGAAGCATCATATTAAAGTTAAGATTTATATGTAGTCAAGAGTGGTTTTATCAACAATGTTGCACTAAACTGTTGGGCAGGGCAATGAATCTATGTTCCAAAATACTTAAAGTTAATATACAGATATCAAAAGCATAACCAGAAGTTCAACATGCAATCTCATCAGGAACACAGAATGACCTCCACAGCCAAGAAACAAAGCCTACATGTTTACAGGCTTTGACCATGTACCTTTGAAACCATATTTTTACAGAAAGCTCTTAAAAGAGTCAAGTTTACAAAGAGGCAGACTGGCTCAGCAGCCTCTAAAACAGGAGAGGCTTACCTATCACACTTTTGGCAAAAGAAGCTCGTTTCAGGGTTGCCAGACCAAGGTCTCCAATCTTGACTGATCCAGTGGGGCCAGTTATGAAGATATTGTCACATTTTAAGTCTCTATGAATTATGGGAGGAGTGCGTGTGTGTAGAAATTGTAAGCCTTTCAGTATCTGACGACACCAGCTTCGTAGTACTTTAATTTTCATCACTTTGAATCTTTTCAAGTACCTAATGAAAAAAGTAACAGTGGGTTAAACAGATTCTGCTAACAAGTAGTAGATTTTGCTGTATCACTTGCTGTTCTGAAGTTAAAAAGTAGTCATTAAAGAGATGCACAAATTTCAACTTCACCTTCTACTTTAAAATCTAGCTGAGCACTTCAAGACTTCAGAGGTGCTAAAGATGATTGCTCCTCCTAAAAGGAGATCCCCCTTCTTCTTGCTAGGGAACTATAATGCTGAAAGATAAATGTGAAATGCTTGATCTATAGCTAATAATTTGTGTATAAAGTCACCCTATGGTAATTAGACAGCTGTCTGGCTGAGTTTCAAGGCACTGCTTCCCACAAAGAGTTAGAGGCTTATAGATTATTACCTTCTTTATCTAATCATTTAAGAGGTTTTTTTCTTCCCTTTTATCCTCAAACTGCTTAAATAGTTAGAATCTTTTCTTGATTAAATAACTGGGTGGGAAGATGGGGCACTGGAGCCAAAACACTGATGACAACCAAGTACAGAGTTGAGTTGTTGCAAACTCTGAGAGCTCTGTAGTCATTATAGCTTAGTTGTCAGTATTAGTCCAAGCACTCTGGTCAAAGTTTCCAGGTTATACTTTAAATCTGCTTCAAATTTACTTGTTGAGTTGTCAAAAAAATTAGAAAAATCTTAGGGAACACTTCCCTGGTGCTGGAGAGGGTTTTATCACTTGAATCTGACTGGTATTACTCACTGCTTCAAAACCATGAACAGATACGGATGGAGCAGGGAAATCTTTGAAAAGGCACTGCCAAATAATTGATGTGGAAGAGCTGATACGTAAAGTCAGTCTCCCTTTGCAGGTAGAATGTGATCCAACTTTAATTGTTCTACCATTGTTGCTTTTATTTTAAAAAATAATAAGAAGAGTCAAACTATATACCAAAAATATTTTCCAGTGCTTAGGACCTAAGACTATGATCTTAATTCTACTCCTTAACTTCAACAAATGAGAGACACCACAAAGTGGCTAACGTATGACAGTGTTCAAGTGCTTTCCAGCAGTGTACTCTCACCTCTTTGGGTAAAAAGAATTTGAAGAGTTGTTGTTTTCTTTCTTTTGAAAAAGTATGGGCTGAGAAAGGAACGACCACGCTGTGTAGAGCAAGGACTTTGTTCTTATTCAGCCAGTGTTACTCAGTCTCAGATAAAGACTAGTTTCACAGTACTGTAAGACTGGTAGTAAATTCTGTGACCAGCATGGAGTCTAGCAACTACAGTCTTAAAATAAAACCAAGTCATGTTCAACTCTTCCGCAGTAGTGCTCAGTCTCTTCTGCATATCCACTTAATCAGAAGAAAGTCTTGACGAAATGACTTCAGTCAACACCAATATAAAAATGCAGTTTATTAATCCCTTTCACTAACTTCTTTTGAACTGGAGAAGATCTGGAAAGTCAAGTTGCTAGCAATAATCCTGCTGTGAAAACAGATCTGTAAAAGCAATCAGGACCCAGTTCCAGAAGGAAATCAAGTCTCAAAACACAACATAAAGACAGGCAGGGACAGAGCCAAGCCAAGGAAGGAGACAAACTGAAGGAGGTTCTGAATCACATCAGCTAGCACTTGAATTCCTGCTATTGACACAACCCTCATTCATCTCTCTTGAGCCTGTTCCACAGATCACATGGTAGGGGCACTTCAGTTCAGCATCTGGAATCCCTAATTACATTCTTGATTTCAAATATGCTAGTCCACTGCCAGCATCTCACTGTTAAAGGACTTGGGTCCAACCATCACCCAGCATCCTGCAGTGTTGATGTCATTTTTCCATAACGCTGTCATGAACTAAGGCACATGTCACTTAAATGCAGGTAATGTAAACATGCTACAAAAACTATATGGAAATAATACTCATCCAAATACTATAAGCAAATACAAGTGTGCAGTGTAAATCTAGGAACACGGCAAATATACATGAAACATTTGATGATATTAAATTTGGAACATCAGAAGTTTCCCATATAGTTTACCTGTCAAGTCTTCAGTGAAGTCGAAAAGAATAAGTAAATCAATTACAACACAAACTATAAAATAGTGGGGGAAAAAAACCACTCAGAAGTCTGCAGTTTAAAAGATCTTCATTAAAGAGCCTGTTAGTTCTTTCTGGATAAAATATGAAGACCTTCATACTCCAGAGTACAAAATAATCCTGTAGCCAGCAAATCTGAGGTACGTCTTCCTACCAACACCCTACTTTATAATTGTCTATTATTACTTTATCACTTTGCTTATGTGACCACATCACAAGCTAATCCAAATATTAAAGTCTCTGAGGAGGAGAAAGGAGTAAGAAAATGAGAAAAAAGTTAAATCTAACATCACATATTCTAGCATAAAATTAGGTAACTTTATTTAAAGATATCTATACCTTTACTTCATTATTGCTCTGAAAAGAGCACAGAAAGCAACAGATGTATTATTTTTATCTGAAATACCTTAAATAACCTCAGAAAGTTTTCCCTGAACATATGGCTAAAAAGAAAGTTGCAGTATCTTTAGCCCTCCAGTACTATTTCAAGAGACAAACACTTCCCTGTAATTGCAATCCAGACTCCAAAAGAGCCATTTTTTCCTTCTTTAAGTACATCCATTTGTGGCTATCAATAAGCATCATAAAAACATGAGCGGTCCACAGGCTATTTTAACCAAATAGATTGCAAATTGTTTCCAGCCCCTACAGCCTGCTTACACATTTAGGATTTGAATGCCTCTCCAAGACTTAAATGGGCACTGAATTAAGACAACGACCCACAATTCTTGAATTTCAAATGCTGGCAGTTTTATTTCCAGTAGTTTAATGGTGACTGGATGCTCGAGAACAAGCTCTGCAAGTTTCCACAGGACAAGGCAGAAGCAAGATTTCCATGTAACTCCCCACAGGTTCCACATACCACTAGAGGGCCCTCGCAGCAGTTTGGTTTGCTAGTGACTGCTTTTAACTCTGGCTTAAAAATAGACCTAGTTTCATTCACCTACTTCACAGGCTGAAACTGCAGGCATCAGCATACCTTCAGATATATCTTAGGTACTTCTTCATGAAGTTTCAGCTAGATAAATCGGTGGTGAAGTAGTTTTCTTTTTACATATTATTCGTATTGTAGTAGCACCCAAAACCTCCCAAAAGAGGTGAATTAGTTAGTGCCTTGAATTTTACAAACCAGCTCATGCTAAATGGAGAGCAGCTGGAGAGAAAAATGAAAAATTCTGAGAAGTGAAAATAGAGCGCTTTATTCTTGAGCTCTCCAAATTTGAAAGTTTTCTGCATGTGCGTACTAGGACTTCACAAGGTCTTACAAAGAATTTCCCTACAGAAGCTAACTTAAAGAATGTTCTACCATACCCTGCAGTGCTAGTCAGACTCCTCTTAAAAAAGAATTTCCCTACAGAAGCCTAGCCTTCAGCAAAAGGGCTCTAGTCTTATCTATTCTGAAATATGGTCTATTTCTATTGCTCTGATTTTGTGCTAATGATTCTTATATGCTTTGACACAATTTACTTACGTTTTCAATGTTCCAGATGTCATGAGTTCCGTCACAAGAACAATACACTTTTTTCCTTTGACTGTAGACTCCCAGGAGTCATAGAACCTGACAATATTGGGATGCTGAAGCCCTTTCAACATCCCAGCTTCCTCTTTAAATCTTTGTCGCTCTGACTTG
Source organism: Eurystomus gularis (assembly GCA_013400335.1). Classification (NCBI taxonomy): domain Eukaryota; kingdom Metazoa; phylum Chordata; class Aves; order Coraciiformes; family Coraciidae; genus Eurystomus; species Eurystomus gularis. The sequence goes on from VZZY01013897.1 coordinate 200,808, forward strand.
GACAGCTTCCGATCCTAATGAAAAAGAAAAGGCACATCAGAAAGCTTTGCTTTACTTACTCAGAGAAGCAGCAACTTGAAAAACAGTTGGGTAGAGCCAGCGAACAAGTAAGAATCAGCAGTCTTACATACCATTTGACTTGCAATTACTCTTAAATACTCAATTTAGGAGGCATTCTATTACAATCTTCTACTGTATATTTTTCCTTACAATTTGATTGTTCTCACAGGTAAGAATTACAAGTCTGCAGATTATCTGCTCTTTCTATTTCCTTCTCTGCTACTCTCAAATTTAGTCATTGCCCCCCTGAAGAGGTACATAATGGCCTCAAATACTCAAGTGTTCAAAAGTAGACAAAATTGGATCATTTAAAGCATCTCTCTCATGTTGTACCATAACAATAACATTTAGTTATTCCTACATGTATAATATGCAGGCCACTGGTAACAGGTGGGATTAAGCCTCCAAACACGCAGAGCACTAAACCTCTCTAACATATAGAATGTACATATAACTGTAGAAGAACAAGTAAATTAATTGGATTTTCTTTGATTAAAAGCATCACCTCATGATTGAGCAAGTTTCCTATAATCTAGCATAAAGGAAAAAAAAAACCATAACTCACACTAGAGACAGAAAGCAATTTTTTGGCCAGAAACAGATCATGAAAAAGAATTCCTAGACTACTGCTGTATTATCTACCAACACCTGGCTATCGGGTATCATCAAGACTCTGAACAGCTATTGCCAGAATAAGCTGCACATCTCAAGAGAAAACAGTCTCCTTGTGTCATCCAGTGTTCTCAGCATTACCAATGCACTGGGGACACCAGTCAGATTATCAGCTGATGCAAACTGGATCCATACGCAGTTTGTATTAAAAAAAAAAATATTCAGGATATACTTGAAGCCCAGGACTTTAGAATCATTGTTTCCAACTTACCTAGCAATAATCAATGACCTCTATATCAAATCTAAGTAATAATTTTAAGACACTCTATGTTTCCTTTTCAATTAAAAGGAGGTAGTAAAAACACACGGAGTTTACTTAAACTGTTCACAACCTCCTATTGTCCTCCAGGCAGTAATTCCTCTTTAATTTGTTTTCACGTAATGTATTTTCTCAATATCAGTCAGCCATGCTAATATCTAAACCATCCTATATTCACTTAGATCATTAACTTTTTAAAATAGGTTTACACATTATCTTCAGGCAAGGACAAACTTCATTTCCAGATGGAGCTCGATTTTCAGAAGTATAAAAGTCTTCCTGGCAAAAGTTTGAAAACAGGTTTGAAATTACCTCAGGGATTAGTGCCTTTAAATGACACACACATACTTTTACAGTTCTTAGGAAGATGCCAAATTCTTAAGCCTTGCAAATTTAGTCTATAGACATCAAAAACCTTCAATCCTGCAACTATTCCACTCTGCAGAAAGCAGTACTACCACCTCTTCTCACTCCTTCATAAGTACACTTGCACAAATGTTGATATAACACGTCAAGAAACACTCTACAAACATTTAAGTATCCATGTCTGCTCAGGTGTTGGAGTTTTTTTTAATAAGGAAGAAATATTTCCATTTGAGCTACCTTACCCATGTAATAGCTTTCCTTTCATACACTAAGCAGGGCAGCACAAGTTCTGTTCAAAACTAGTTAATCTCTGATACAGAAGAGCTGTGAGCTGCAATAGGTACATCTGTCAGACCATACACACGATTCTAAGAAACAATGCTTCAAGGAATACAAAATCACAACAACAATCGTTCTTACAGTAATATAAAGCAGTCTTCTCAGCCTCTGTACTAGATTCATATAATCCATATTTTAAAACTAGTGTATAGCCATATTCAATTATCATATATGGTAATTACAAAAACAAGTTTGCAACAGTCACTTCTACATAATTTTTAAATTTAGGTATGTAGTATGAACACCCTCATTCGTTTTGACTGAAACCTAGATTTTAGATATACATTTGGATGAAATTTTCTTTATTTTGTGCATTCTAACAAGTTATCTACCACAAACACTACTAACCAGTTTCAGACTACACTTGACATTAAATTCTCATCTTAATCTGTGTAAACCTAATCTCCCTTAAGGGCCTTACTCAGTTTTCCCTACCACTATACTACTAGCCCCAAATAGAAACTTAACAAGTGCTCTTATCAATGAGCAGACTCTTAATGAGCATGCATATTTTGACTCATTTCTCTTTCTGGTCACATCAACGATAGCATCATGTTCCTGCAAACGTATCTGTGATGTTTAAAAGACACTCAATACTTAAGTGCTGGCATTAAAAAAAAAAAAGCACACCAATATACTGAGCACATTGAGTGACAACATACTGAGTAATTCAACACTTCTTTGAAAGTCACAGTGCCCTAATGATCTGCCACAAGTTTGGACACAAACACAGCGCAACAAATTTCACCCCGGGAAGACAGCTATGTTTTTGCAACCAAGGAAACATCACACCTTTCAGTAGCATACTGCAGCAGCAAAAGTCAACATTAAACAGAGCTGGAAGAAAAAGACAGAGGCCATGTGTTTCATAAGACTAGTGATGCATGCTACCTTTAACTACCCTCATTTTCTTGGCTACACAACCCATGCACTCATCCATAAAAGGTTTTTGTATTATTTCCCTAATGCCAATGCTAGGTAACAGAAAAGGGGCAATATACTTTTAAAAAACATCCAAAACCACCCCACACAAACTAGAACCTTTGCAACCCTAATATCAAAATATTAGATCTCACGTACCAGCAGAATGAATCTGTTCACAAAATGACCGGTTATACTTGTCCAAACTACATTCTAATGCAACCTGCAAATAGCCTACAGGCTAACATGCAATTTAAAAATGACAAGTATCCTTTCAAATCTTGAGTATTCCATTCTTTAAAACATATTAGACAGTAAGATAGAACTGGATAGAAATGGATTAGAACAAAGCCCATCCCAAATACTGCATTTTGGCATCCTTTGAAGCTGTGAGTATGGGCAAACATGACAACTGTATGTTCTTTCCTGTACAAAGATGCAATTTAAGCTGCTGTAGCTACTAAAATATTGAGATAAGCAAGAAAAGAGCACCATCTGTAATTTGGGAAACTGAGAAGTGGTACAACCAGCCAAGTTAGGTACGAATACTTGAGGAAAGGCAGGAGAACAAGAATATCTTAGTATCACATGAAATCCATACACAAAAGTGCTGTATAGCAGAGCTGTAGCAGAGAAAAAGAAGCCATCATCATTTAATGAGAATTGTAAAGAACATTTTACAAGAATTTGGGAAGGTGACAGCTTTCACGATCCTCAGTTCTAAGTGTATACACTCCAAGAGACTCAAAAGCCCAGACGTGCCTTTCTAACAAGGCAGCTACTTTGGGCAATACTCAGACTCCACTGTGGCCTTTGAGGAAGAGTCTGCGGACGTGCAAGACCCTCAGCTCTACCTGCACCTCTAGAAAAGCAGCAAAAAGTTTGTGGCTTATCACTTAGAATAAGCACTCCATTTGATCAAATTATCTTGTGGGTGAGTCAAATAAGCAGATCTTTCCCTTGCAACCTTTTTCTTGTAACTCGCAGTCTAACTAGATATAGAGATGGATCATTTTGGCATGTATTTGCTGTTTTCATCCAGAAATAGAAATAGAGGTTTCACCACTTAACATTCCAATATCACAAAACAGAAGATTGGTTAAAAAAATTCCATGTTTTGTTTGATTTTTATTTTTAAATCAAACAGCCGGAAATGAAACAAAATAGAAAGACACATAGAATGCTTTTCCATAAGTCTGGAAAACTTGAACAATTTCATAAAGAAACCACCACTTTAAGAAAACTTGATAACATATGGCTTGATATCCTATCCTTCAAAGACCTATTTGTTTTGGAATTCCTACTAACTGAAAAATGGACACCCTCCTGTCTCCTGCAAACTTAGGCAGACAAGACAAAGTCCTAAGTAGAAGTTAGCAAATCACATTCTTGTACCTCAGTTAGCACATGCTACGCAGATATAGCCGAAATATTTAAGAATATACAAAGCTGTCAAACTGTAGGAGAGCTTGCTTCCTAAAATGGATTTAACTATCCTATAAAATGGCCAGCATTGCTCTTCCTGATGCAACAGCTTCCCTGGAGGACTTAAAGTGTCACATCCCAATCACTGGGCTGCCTTTCGAACAAAGTGAAACAGATGCATCAAGCCCACTCCGTTCATTTCATTCATTCCTTTCCACCTACATTAAATTGTTTTGACAAGCCAGGACAAACAGCAAGGCTTCCCAGCACGTGACCCGCGGTTCTGCAGTGCCAGGAGTCTGAACAGAGACAGGCAGCAAGTGAAACAATTGTTCAGCTCAGAATGATTCAATAAGCTTTTCTTGGCTGTTTCCATTTATCTGTGTACGTCCCTTGTAATTTCTTTTGGTTGGGAAAGAGCTATCAGGGGTTACATTACTTAACGTAAAACAAGCATCTTGGTCATTCACGATAAACCAGGTATAGGCTTACTCTTCCACTACTGTACTTAGTTTACAGGAGCACGAATGACACACAGCATTGTTACTACCCTCTTTCTATCCCTGTGCATAGATGTCTTACATAAATGCAAAAAAGCCCCACCCAAAACAAAACAGCCCCCAAGATTAGCTGTTGTATCAAGCCACAAAAAACAAAGCTCATCAGCAAAAAATGCCTATATTCCTTTGGCGATTTTTTTCCACCAAGGCTTATTTCAGTATCCTTAATAAGGAAAGAAAATACATTTCTGGCACCTAAATTAATCTTAAATATCAACTGGGTTGCTCACATTGCCATTGAGTCTGGGCAATTTCTCACGTTTTCCTTTCTAACTTTCTACAGTCCTTCTGAGTTCTGTCCTATTAACATTGTAACAAGAAATTGCACATCTGGGAAGCAGGACACACTACCACAAGCTTTTGAAAAGCCTGGTTCAGACAATTTGAATCTGCTCCTCACTCAGACCGAGCTCAACTAAGGGTCTTGCTTCTGCTGACAGTACTTACTAATTGACAACAAACCGCCTGAGCTACATTCTAGGACAATTCAGCTGGCATAAAATGGACACAGTTATGCAGAAGAGATACACTGCACTACACTCTCAAACGCACGCTATAGGATACCAGACAAGTGGATAACAAGAGAAATACTCTCCATGGAAGGAACTAGATCTGCTAACTCATGCTATACGTCCTCAAAGGTGATTTTCTGTTTCTTAATATTAAGTGCAATTAACATAGCCAAAGTACCAGGGAACCTTTATGCACAACAGAACAAACCTGACTCAGAAATTTTCCCACTGTCTCCATCTTCTGCAAGTAAGTAGACTCATAGGTGATAGACACCAACTTTAAACTGGGTTACTTTTAATTTTTTTTAAAAAGAAAAAAGCTCTATGTGTGAGCTGTGACACAACTTAGAGAGTTGTTCACCCTTTCACAGTATTAGGAAGATAATCAAGATGAAAGAGAAAGACTGGACATTTTACATATTACAGACAGCTTTCTGCAGATCCTACTGCTAGATCCAGAAATTCTATGTGACTATACTGCAGAGATAGATAGTGGGTTGTTGTTTGGTTTTGGTTTGGTTTTTTTAAATCGAGACCAGAGCAACGCTGTATAGCTTTTATCCAAAGAGATGCACTAGAAAGCACACTGTATTAGTAGCAATGAACTGTCTTCAAGTGGTGTGATCTGAAAATGCACAGCCATGACAGGCTTCAAAGTGCTGTTGAATTATAGATAGTCTGAATCACAACCAAGGTAAATTACCTATCTGGGCCGAGGTTACACCGAGGAGCATTTTATCAAGCTTTCCAAATGTCTGAAAAATTGAAGGGAAGACAGTGCTGCTCCCAGCCTATTATTCAGAGGAAGAAGTAGTATACAGAAGAGACAAATGTTCTTCTGTGTGCATTTCTGCAGCATATGAGAAAGGCTTCGCAAGCCTTTTAGACAAGGTTAATGAGGGGTCATCAGAGGAGAAGCTAGCAAGACCGTGCTCTGATATTCAGCACTGTTAATGGAACTGAGGCTTTGTGGGCTGCAGTGTTCTCATCCTGAAAAAATCTAGCAGTTAAGAGGAAAAAAGAGCACAGTGACCATTGAGCTACATTAATAAAATATCAACAAAGAATCCACTGAGCTTAAAAATCATCCAGCATTACACAGTTGGTATCTAGCCCCAGTGCAATAGAATTGCATCTGCTTTTCTGTCTCAATAGATAAACCACCTCTGACTTTCCAGTGTTACAGACCAAGTAGAGAGAAAAAAGGAAGAGCGAAGAAACTGTTCAAAATGCACACCTGTGCAGCAACAGACATGAAAATTGATCAAGGATCTGCACAGGTCCTTCCACCAGTATGCCTTTCTAGAAACCACCAAACACAAAAAAACTGATTAAATTTATGGGCTGGACTACGTGATATTCAGAGGTCCCTTCCAACCCCTACCACTCTGTGATTCTGTGGAGTTCAACAGCTGCTGTTCAAAAGTATGCATCCAGGCTAGCCAGCCCCAGTTCCCTCAGCTACTTCTTAAGACGTGTGCTCTAGACCCTTCACCAGCTTTGTTGCTCTTCTTCTGACACTCTAACATCTCAATGTCTTTCTTGTAGTGAAGGGCCCAAAACTTTGCAGTCGCTTCCCTCCTCATTTTAATTTGAAGATGAAAGACAAAGTTCTGAGCATGGTTAGCGGAATGAAACACAATGCCAAATTCACACCTACCTACTGAAAGTACAGTTTCACATTGCTGCTTGCCAAGTCTCCACAACAAGAACCAATTTCATATAAGCTATAGTCTTTGTGGAGTATGCAAATAACCCTGAGAAAGATAAGACTGAAGTATAATATATGTGTCTAACACAATGGAAAGAGAGTAGGCTTAAAACATTTATTACCCCTTTTAAAGTTCCTGACTAAGGGTATATACTTTTTTGGAGGCTTCCTATTACCCAAGGTATTCAAAATGCTTTAAATTTCAGGGAAGTACACCAGTAGTCAACTGAAGTGAAAGGTTGAGGGATTATTCACAAGTTGCACAGTTTCCTGGTGAAAACCTGTACACTACCTGTACGTTCTCTTCTATATTTTCATTTCTGGCATTTCAATTCACAGCAACAGTAGCACAGCACAAACTTCATTAGAAGATGCAGTTAGTTAAAACACCAAAAAACAAAATTGCTTCTTGTCCTTTCTCTTCTCATTGATACAGGTAAGCGATACAGCAAATGTATGCAAGTTTATTGCTGCTGCTGGAAGGTTAAAGAGACAAATCACATGTATCTTGACACAGATGATACTTAAGTAAACTGATGGTGGGAGGAAGAACAGGAAGGAAATGAAACTCTCAGTGATCAGACAGAAGGGGAACTGATAGAAGCCTTCATCAGTCAGACCTTATTCTGAGTAAGTCAATTACATGTATCCTGAAAGAATCCATACACCAGTAAGCTTCAGAAAATAAGATATACAAATTTGTCTTACCACTGAAGGGGAAGTATCTGCAACTAAAGCCTACATCATGTGACTGACAGATCCTAGCACTGCTCCCCATTGCATCCTGCAACTGTTTGTCAGTTTTGCTGAAGCTATGATTCATCACCACAGGGGAAGGGGGGAGAACATAACCAATAGTTACATCCCTCTGATGTGGTCACTTCCTACTTTTACATATGCTGTAGCACCTGTGCCAGCAGTAGTAGTAGCAGCATCTAAGACACCTGGTGGCAGCAATGTCATAGACTTCACCTATGCTACAAGGGACATCCTCAGCAAGTCTCTTCGTAACACAGACTTCATCACAACTGACGTTTGTCCTTGCACCAAGTTCTAGCATCATTAAACATAACTGACCTGTAACCAGTCACAATTATACAGTCCTTCCAGGCCTTCCCCTGGATAAAAGGAAGATGGCTAAATCCTCAAGTTTCCAGGAACAGAACAAGCCTACTGCTAATACCGTTATAGCTGTTACAGTATGCATGCAGTAAAGAATAACCAGAACATGCAAAAACAAAGATGCTTTTTAAAAAAGGAAGTTAGGAACACTGCATCAGAGATGAGCTCACTAACTTGGTGAGATACGAAGCCATTCTGCCTCATTTCCTAACACTAACAATGGCAGAAGTGGGATCAGAAGTGTAAGGAGCATGCAAATACAACAGGCGTCAGGAAGACGGCAGCAGAAAACCATGTTTGTTTCTCTGCAGGACAACAGTAGATCAGAATGTTTTGTCTTTATGTAAGGTCACAAGAAATCATATGAATTACAGTCCCAATAACAAAGTTTATCTCTTGTTACAATAGCACTGTGGGAACTTTTACTTTCAGCAATGCCAAAGATGACTGTACTGCTACAGCAGTGCACTTCCATGCCACGTGCAACGCTGGACAGAAGGCTCATGCCCAGCACTCACCAGAGACAGATGCAAGCATGCTGGTTAGAGACTAGGGCAGCCAGCTATACCTCAAGCCCCTCTTGAGAAGACAGTGAGGAAGAAGAGAACCTGTACAACTCCGTAAGGGCTGGAACAGTCTGTCCAGCTGAGAGGCTTCCAAATAATTCGGCCATTATAGATTTTTAGGTTTCCACTTCAATTTTTTTCTTCCCTTAAATATTAAGAAGCATGAATACAATATACCTGGCAGTAAAGTACCTCACTTTTCCCAGGAAAATCAAATATCAGCAAAACTGTACCACCTGTGAGTGTCTACTGGGTTACTAGCCTGTTTTCCAGAGCTGTGTGGTGTGAATATATGCATTAATACAAGTCTACACTACTCCTCTCCCCACTCTTGCACATCAGCACAAACATTCATAGTCCGAGGAGGCCAAACTGAAGAACTGAACCAAATTCCACTTCTGCAGAAAACAATGACCGAGACTAATCAGTACATTGCTTAATCCCACAATTTCCTTTGGGAAACTTGCACTCTTCAGAATACAGCCATGAGAACTACAGAGTAGCTTCAGAGCAAATTAAGAACTATACTCATATTTTATCATCAATTCATTTATATGCTTTCCTTTGCTCTCCACACAGGCGGTAAGAGAAAACATTTAAACAGTAGATATGAAACCTATGGCTTAGACATGACCTCCTCTGGAATCTCTCAGGTCCTCAGGAATCTGGTCTAAGAATGGCAAGCAACTGTTTAGGCTTCAGTCGTTTCTATTCTAGGGTTGCTCTAGGCAGCATTTGTTTCCTTATACAGCAGTCTGGAAAAAAAAAATGGGTAAAAGTTTTATTCAATTTATTCATCCTGAGAGGCTGAACATAAGGGACAGTAATCAAACTGCTGGTATATACAAAAACAACCAGTATTAGAACAAAAAGCTCATCTATTTTCACTTCAAAATTGCTATCTGATCCATGGAAGATAAGTGGGTAAGTCTGCTATCTGATACCAGTTCACAATAAGGCTTACAGTTATTACATACAGCTTATTACAGAATTGGAGTGTTAGCTGAACTGAATTCTTGATGAGCTATTAACCAGCTGGACCATCTTGTCACTTGGCTCAGATGCCTCATTAAAAGTTTTGAAGCTCATGTCAATTCTCATTTTGCACTGAATTGATGGCTTTGTCAGTGAGAGGGAAGGTACATGCAATCATCTCAGTTTAAGTTTACTATGAAAATCCAATTCTCCATTCAGGGGGTGACAAACACTGCAGGAAAAAAGCGTCCTCCACTATCCGTTCTGATTACCGTACAGATTTATTAACTCGCTGCATCAAAAGAGCAACTGCAGCTTCTGTGTGACTGTAAGATTCCTTTTATGAGTAGGTACATGTTGAGAACATTTGGGTCAATACTTAGCAGATTCTGATAAAGGCAAATCAATTTAGAGAATCAAAACCGTACCACTCTTCATCCCATATACTTCACAAAGCTACTGGCAAAGAGGAAGAATTAGCTATATCCACTTTTCAGTATGCTGAAAATTTGCATTAATATGCTCATTGGAAACCATGCAGAAGTGTCAAGATGACTCCAAAGATTTACTAAGAACAATCAGAGTAGGAGGTACAAAGGAGCTAGTAATGTTCCTGTGCCTCTGACTAGGTCCCTTACAAAAAGCCTAGAGGCAATAAACTTAAATTGTCTATGCAAGTACTTGAGCAGCAGCCCCTGCAAGGCTGCCCCTGCACTCCTCCAGTTGTAAAAGAAGCTCACATCAGCCTACAGTACACATTAGCTTCAAATTTACATACACCATTGGTACATATATTGCATATGCAGCGCAATTACACTAGAACACTCACTCTTCCCAGCTTTGCTTTTCCTGCAAACACTTCCAAAAAAAGTACTTTGTTGAATTTACAGAATTGTGGATTACTACCAGTTGTGACAGGATGACATACACAATGCAGGCCAAGTACTGGCAGCCAACAGAAAATCATTACAATAATCACCAGAGAACTCCATGCCAGACATCTCTCATTCAGAGATAGATCTCTCATTCAGGGATCCTTCAGGGATTCACCATAAATCCCTCAAATAATTGCCAGGTGTTCTACATGTTCTTGCAAGATAGACAAAAATAAAAAAAGAGATCTCATGTAGGGAAAGACTAAAGAGTTCCAGAAACAGCATGTTTTACTGAGTGACCAAAATTTACATCCTAGATGAGGTCTCAGGAATACCTCGCATAAATATTAGTATTAGTGGTAGCATTTCACAAACGTGGAAGTCCTAAAACATTTGGAGGAGCACTTTTTTCTTTTTTTTTTAATCCTCACTGCATCAACAATGCAGTCTTCCTGTGAGCTACAAGAATGCCCATCTTTGTCTCAGGTTTCAAGGGAAGCAGTAATAATTTTTCCATGCTTACCTGACAGGTTGACTTATGAAATCAGGTTCTTGCATCACTTGCACATTTATTGTAGACTTTCACAACGGTATCATATACATTAGAGACATCTATGTTTTCAACATACCACATACATCTTTCTTGGCAAACACAATACAAGATGTAAATCTAAAACACTGCTCAGTGCCAGAAATATTCAGACAATATCAAAGGTACCACTAATATGTAAATTTTAAAATATGTACATTATGTTTTACAGAGCAAGGAGAAGGCAACTGAGTTTAGTTGAGTCAGGGGAAAGAAAATACTCAAATTCAACAGTAGGCAAGTAGGAGGATCAACAACTAAGAATACAGGCATGATGAAGCATACTCCGCATCTAGAAGCATAATTGTTTACATCTTTACAGTTCAACCCTGAGAAATTTTAGAATTAGTTATTATTAGATATAAAAGAAAACAGCATAATTGAAATGTAGGTGGAGGGGCCAGTCAGCTCATATTATCCAGAGCAACACAGGATATAATACTAAAAAACAGTGAGTATTTTGCTGTACAGTAGATCAAGATAATACGGATATTTTGGACATAGAAGGACTATCTGTATAGAAGTTGAGGAAAAAAAACACCAAACAAAACCTTAAGCATTGGATTGACCTGCAAGAAAGGCTTTGACAACTAAAATTTAGTTTTGTAAAACAGTAGAGATGAAAGATTATAAACAGTAATCTCCAGGGTGATTCAAAGCAGACAGCTAGGCAAAAGTGCTAGAGGAAGTTGAACATTCAGGATTTTTTTCCTGGAATTTGGGTACTACATATGGTATTACTGCCATTGGCAAGGCTATTCTGTATTAAACTAAGAGGTTTTTTTCTGAAGAATACTATTAAGTATCCTGCACAGCCAGAAGACCTAGAAGACCTCAGATACTCACCACAATCTATCTATGAATCAGCTATTCAAACCGTTACAGCTTATCCAAAAAGCCTGTTTCTCATTACATTGTGCTTTAGTCACATACTGTCTGTCCTTGGTCTGGTGCCATTTTATTTCAATTGTTTGAACAGGAACACTACAGGAATTTCTTGAAGACAAACTATAATGCCTGAGGATGTCATGATCCAAAAGGCCTACCTTAAATGGGTCACTGCAACCTGTAAAAAGGCTTGTTTTCAATTCACCTACTTTGCCACACTGAAAAACTCTATCTGCAGTTCAGTGTCAATTTTAGTTGTGAACTGAAGAGCACCATCCCAAAAAAGAAGTTTAAAATATTCAAATACTCTTTCCATACAGCGAAACAGCTGATGTTCTGTGCATTGTATACCAAAACTATTACTTATTAATCATGTTTAACACTGAAAAAGTTTCCTTAGCACCATGGCTCCATCTGAACACTCTTATGTGTTCAGCAAGCCTGCATTTACAGGAAGCCATGGAAGCTGGAATTCAAATGACAATAATTTGTCAAAAAAAGCTGCGCAAATGTTCTGCTACTGCATCCCTTGCTTCAGTGGCAATATCCCCACAGAAATGTAGTTAAGAGTGGCAAAGTAGATTTGAGACATTCTGCATTTCTGTTTACATTAAATTCCTTGCCCTACCACATAACCCCAAACAACATCCCGGTAAAACTTTTAATTAAGCTAAATTGCATGCCTTATGAGGAACGACTGAGGGAACTGGGGCTCTTTAGACTGAAGAAGAGGAGACTGAGAGGAGACCTTATTGATCCCTACAACAACCTAAAAGGAGGTTGTAGCGAGGCTGGTGTTAGTCTCTTCTCCCAAATTACTAATGATAGAACAAGAGGAAATGGCCTCAAGTTGCGTCAGGGGAGGTTTAGATTAGATATTAGGAAGAAATTCTTCACTGAGAGAGCGGCTGGGCACTGGAACAGACTGCCCAGGAAGGTGGTGGAGTCACCATCCCTGGAGGTGTTTAAAAAACAAGTAGATGTAGCACTTGAGACTATTGGTCTAGTGGCTAGAGAGATGTTAGGATGAAGGTTGGACTTGATGATCCTGGTGGTCCTTTCCAACCATAATGATTCTATGATTCTAAAGACAGCATCATAAAGACAATAGACACTCAGGCCTGGTTTTAGTTTCAAATCCACTAGTTAATCGTTTAACAAATAAAGGCTGACTCTTGCTAGAAGAGTCAGTCAAGAATTATCCTTCCCCACTCGTGAGACAATGGAGGCAACACCAAGGCCCCTTTTTCACAGGCAGAGACAGGACCCAGATAGAGCTCTGCACAGACATCTAATACAGCAGCCATATTCATTTTCAGAATGTCCAACTAACAGGATGCAAGTAGAAACAGGACAAAGTCCAAATAAGCAGAAGTCTGAAAGCACCTGAGCAGCAGTTCCTTTGCCCATCCTGTTGCTACTCCCATGTTTTCTTCATTTAACTCAGAAACAACCCAAGTGTCAAGATAAACTTCCCAATCAAAATTCTAATGTTTGAATGCATAGTATCTAGAGATATTGATGAGAACCTTACCAATTCCTTCTGAAGAGTTTCAGGTACCTTTGTAATTTTTTCTTCCTTAAGACTCTACCACGACAATATAAAACAGTTTTTCCACAGGATGGCTATGATCCAAACAGAGACCTCAGTACTTTCAACACACAGCCCTTGTGAAACTCAGAAATACATTGTGAACACACAGAAGTAGTCTCTTGACAGTCTGATTCTAAGACCTCCTTTGCTAGGGCATCAAAACATGGAAGTGTCATTAGATAGATTTAAATCCTCAAAACATGAAGAAATCCTTGGGAGACATGAATTTACCACTGCAGATTTTCGTGCTTAGAACATCAAGTTTCTTAGTTCGGGCCACAAAATGGAATTATTACAAAAGGGGCAGAGAGGGAAGATAAGTACTTTAACCACTCCTCATTTTCTGGGTGTTCACCAAATGTGAGAGCCAATCATAAGCATCTGCAGCACCTCAGAAATACCAGAAATGGGCTTCGGTAGCCAGCAGTAAATTACAGTGAAACAAGTTTTAAAACTCGAAATTTATTATTAACTGCACCAGCACTGACACTTAACAGCCTGCAGTTGTGGAAATGGGATGAGACCAACAGACTGGCCAATAAGCAGGAGCTGGACAGATGAATGGGTCTCAGAGTCACAGTCCTACCTTCAAAGCTGTTAGCAGGCTGAAAAATTTATGGACAGGCTGCTTCAGAATGAGCTGCAACGTATGTGTCCATCAGAGACAGACACTCCCCCTTGCGATTTCACTTTGCAAGTAATAAAATCCAGACTGCCTTGCAAACAAAGAACTGCAGTTCCCCCCGCTGCTTGCTCTTGCCCTGAGCACTTTGGCTATAGAGGCTGCTAGTTTTTTGATCCTATTTTAATCTCTCCTATGCTTCCAACACATGCTGAATCTCACAGAAACTTTCTTCTAATTTCCTATTTCGAAGTATGCTTTCTCAGATAGACCTGGTCCATACTTAGTCACCTTCTGTTGAAGGTTCACTTAATCAATCTGTTTGGCTCAACATCTGCAGAGCAAATTAACACTTAATACAAACCAAACCAAGATAGCCTGAGCACTTTCAACATACTAAATTGCTGACTCAGTCCAAACGACTCCGTTTCAGAATTAGTCATACATATAAGGCTGTAAGGTGGAAACTGAAATTTGTGCCACTATGAACTCCTCTTATCTCAATCGACTTCAGTACGCTTGCGTCTAAATAAGGACTCTGCAAGACTTCTACTGGCAGTGACCAGCTTTGTAGAAATAGGATGCTTTTCTCCAAAATTAATGTTCTTTCCAAGCAATGGTACTGTAAGAACATGCTGAAATCTTAAGATCACTGAAAAGACTATAGCTACAAGTATCCACAACTTTATTTTTAAAAATGGAGGGCACAATTTGCAGGTAGTCCAAGGGATAACCGCCTTTTTCTATTATAAGCTCCTGCCAACCCTTCCTTCCCAAGTTTCCACGTCACAGGAGGAGCAAACAACATTAGACAGAGCACAGACCTGTCTCTGAGCTAATTAAAAAGGAATTCCCATACGATCTGCTAGAAACTAACCACTAGAACAAAACTAAAAGCAACCAAGTACTACTCTGATTATAGCTATATTTGGACTTTAGATTTTTTGCGCTTGTTTCATTTACATACATTTCTTTGGACTTTTATTTTTCCACTCCCTCTGCACAACCACAACCACTATCATAAAAAGCACATTTCTCTAACTCTGCAGTCTGTACAGCAATAGTGTTTGCTAGTGGCCCTATTTCACTTAAACTCAGAACATCAAGAGTCCAGAGTTGTGAAAAACCCAAAAGATATTTTAAAAGGGCGAACTGTAAACATACAACTCCTGTATTTTAAAATATATTAGACAGAAAAGAATACAGATAATTGCCAAATCTAGTAAAATATATATATATATTCCACTCTATCCACATCATTTTTCCCTCAAGGCTTGTGGGAAAGCAGACAGATTTTAACAAGGGCATTTGCTTTTAAAATAATAATAATTAAAGAAATCATCACTTTGCAAGATCCAAATTTACTGTAACTAAAGCCATTTGAATAGTACGGTTTTCGCAGATGTTTGCACCAGACTAACTACAACACACCTGTACCAAAGCTAGTTCTCCATCAGCTGGACGCTGAGGTTAATAGCTGCAAAGTCTGCTGGTGCTTCAAAAAGAGAGGCTGCTGTTCCATAGAAGATTTGCTGTTTGAAAACTTCAATTCCTATTCCTCCAGAGAAACTTCTGTCCTGATGAGGCAAGGCACTTCTGAGGATATTAAACCCCACTAACTTAAACAGTTGCAACACAAACAAGGGAAATGAATATTGTACAGCTTTCTGTCTTGCATTTCCCATCCTGAGGGTTTAACTTGCACATGCTGTACGAAAAGTAATTATTTGTGAAACAAAGCCAGCACACATTGTAACTTGAACAAACTGCTTCATATGGCATGACATGGATGCCTACACGGACTACTGGCAGGCTAGAGCATGGATTAAGCCTTTAGAGTTTAAAAAAAAAGATACAGTTTCCAATTAAGTCTAATTTAGAAAGTATCACTTATGTTAAAGCTCTATAACCTGAAAACCCTTTACTTGGAAAATAATTCCTCAGCATAAAGACAACCCACCTGTAGGTCCCTGCTTCACAACTCTGAAGTTCACAAGCTTAAGGCGCCTAAGTACACACCAAAGCAAGCACTTTTCTCTGAAGCATCTGTAGCATCTTGGCTGAAGCACCTTAAATGATTAAGCTCAAGGCAGACATTCGGCTTGAAAACTCACAGCCCAGGTGGTTATGGTGCATATCAGTTGCGCAACTGAAAGCAGGACCTTAAAAGAGGAATCAAACTCAAGTGGTGCTACCTCATGTATTAGTCCCACGTGTGCTGGTAAAGAATTTAAAAGTAGGTGACCACTATGTACGTACAGAACATTAACAACACATTTCTTCCAAAGACAGCTTGCAAAATTACAGCCTGTTACAGATCCAGACTCCAAGAAAGTTACATACTTATGCTATAGAGCTGATCTCCCAATCTGCTTCACTGTGCAGAAACTGAGTTCAGTAATCAGCTTCTACTGGAGGAGTGAACTGTGTTCATGCTGTCAAGAGCGGAAAATAACTAACTGGCGTTCATATTAAGCACATGCATCACCCACCCTGCACTAACTCAAGAGTATTACAACAACATAGGCAACTGATCTCTTGTTCAGGGCTCTCAGACGCAGGCCCTTTTTATCTCGCTACAGTCCAGTTTAAAACCAAAAGGTTTCGTGGCATTAGACAAAATTTATTTCAAGAGTACTTCCAGCGACTAACAAGGATAGAGCTCATCTGTAAAGAGACACATGTTGTCCCTTAGATTCCCAGCAGTTCTACCAGAGGAATCCAGCCCATCATGACCATGGGAGACATGAATTTTCATGCTTTTCATGGCAAAAAAATAGGTACCAACTTGCCCATTTATGCTAATTGATGGGTGGTAATGCAAAGAATTATATACAGCTTAATAATCACTTTAACCACTATTTAGGCATTGTTACCAAGCCTTACACTGAACATTCAGATACTAAGTTGTGGTAGAATTTTTGCCAGCAATGCCCAGAGCGGCTGCAAAAGTAAGCAAGATGTCTCTTCGTGTCGCATTACCCCAAAATTCCCCAAAACTACTTCTGTTTTGCATCTCCACCTCACTGCTACTATAATGCTTGGAATTGTCATTAACTCAGCATGAGAGAATATGCCACTAATATTTTTAGAATAGAGTTACTGAAAAGAGCTAACAGCAACTATTACTCCATTTGCAGATCCTTTACTGAATAAAATCATAAATGCTCCACAGGTTGCATCTTCTAAAGCACAACACTTCAAATGTAACACACAAAGGTCAATCCTTCAAACTACTGTTAGTAACTCCAGAAGATGTTTTCTATACAAAGGTCCACAGCTGCAAAATCTAAATTAGACCTGCAAGTAATCCAGTGGGGTAAGTTCACTTCTTAGGAGAAGATAAGAGGAAACCATGAGATAGGAGACTAGACAATACACATCACCTCCTTGACCCTCAGGATCAAAGGAAACCATACTTGACATCCAAAACCTGTAAGACACAATAACCTAATATTGCGCCACATCAGTAAGAACTACGGAAAGTAGCTCCAGTGCCACTCAAGTCAACTGGTAAGCCTTCTTCTGCCCTTAAGCTTCCTCTGTGCCACTTCTTTCAGGTATAAGTGGAAAATTTGTCATGGAATAACCAGCTGCGTCCCTCCAGTTAACTTATACTGTATCACTAGTGCTAGTCAGACATTGAAGTAGAAGCCGAGATACAAGACAGATGAAACCAAGACTCCTCATCCAAGCAAACCTTTTTCCATAGATGCAACAGCAGGAATCATGTAGGCATAGTGAAGAAAAAAAATCATGGCAAATATTCCAATAGGAATGGGGGTGGGGGAAACAAAACAAATCCCACCCACACAACAAACCTTGGAGTCTCCCAGTTTATACTGCCACCAGTCATAATCCTATTAGATACTCTGGGGTAACATGGGCATGTGGCTAGACACAAATATCCTGTCTGCTTCCACCACTGAGGGAGAATTAAAAACCAAAGAATGCAATTGCCACAGATGCTTATGAAAAAATGAAACTAAACTGATTAAAAGGAAAAATTAATTCAGCTCGGTTTCTCCAATAAGACCCTTGACTCCTCTTATCTTTGATGAACGTGTCCAAAGATGTGATAAAGCATGTAGCACCACAACCCTTGATCTCTGCTTGACAGAAGTCATCATTCAAGGCTCCAGATACTTGGTTACTCAAAACCTATAAAGGACAGCTAGGCCAACAGCTATACTTGCTATTTCCAAGAGCACATACTGATGACTCCTAGACCCTCAAGCTGTAAACCTGATGCTAAATTAGAAAATGGCCACTCAGGTGAGGTTCCAGATGAAAGACTTCCTAGTGCTTTGACACCAAAGCAAGAGATCACACACCAATACATGGCTGAAAAGAACACCAACATTTATCAGAATATGACCTATCACAGACAACTTATTTTATAGAAAGTCAAATAACAGGGAGAACTGAAGTCCATCATGATTCTGAAGCAAGGAAGTTGCAGACTTTTTAAAATATGTATCTATAAACACTGACAATATGGCAAGGAAAAGCATGCTCAGTTCCCACCATCTAGACCAACCATGGGAATTCAAACACGACAGAAGTTTTCAGTGAAGAAGACTTGCAATTCAAAGGCTACAAAATCCTCATCAAAGGACTCCAGAACAGCTTCAGCCTCCTTAACTAGCACTAGACTCCCTAAAACTCTAAAACTGCAAATCACCTTTTGTGTTGACTGCAAGTGCCTCCATCACACATGCACTACATTAGTGAATTCTACAAGCCAGAAGAAAACCATTTCTGAAACGCAACATACCTAGAAGCAAAAGTGAGATCTATGCAGACAAAGCAACTCAACCAGACAATGTTTTGGGGTTTTTTTTTTGTGGGGTGGCTTTTGGGGTTGTTGGGGGGGTTTTTTGAGGTCTGCAGAGACTAGGAGCTGTGTGGTCAATCGCATTTATTTTTCCATTGTCTAAAGTGGACATTAAAAATATCTTAAGTACCCCTTTAAACAGGAAAGCTTTTCAGAGCAATAGGCACAACTCCTCTCGAGGTTTGAGAAGCAGGTAGTTCAACTAAAACATGGGCAATTACCCTGCTTGTTGTTTGGGTTTTTTTTTTAGTGTAAGTCTGTAGTTACTGCAAATTTTTGTTTTATTTCTAATTTGGTTTCAGTCCTACATACTGCAGTGTTCACTAGTCAAGAACTACAATCTCACTTTAGTTTTCTGCAGAGAAGCTATTTGAAGTTAATGACCATGCCCATTCTGCCATTGAAGTGCTTTTTCAGTCGTGTACTTAGCACTGAAGGTTTTTTTATGGCACTTTGTTTCACATTATGCTCAGCAGCCCATGCAACACATTGCATTTTGCAACCAAAGAGCCAATGGCCATTGGCAGACTTCCACTCCAACTTTCTCAGTGTTATTGGAATAAATCAAGGCTTATTTGCACATGGATGGCAGCAAAAAATCTCTGCAGCCTGCAAAGCTAAGTAAAATCCCTTAATTATCAGCGTCAAGTAGATTTATTATGAATCTCGTTACATTTGATTAATTGTTAGCTAGGATCACATCAGGTATATCAGCTTTTTTTGCTAGAAATCCATACTGAAACACAGACGGAGGATTATCAACTGGCCAAAAGATCACCGGGTAGTCTGGCTAAATGTTCTTATTTCATAAAACTACAAAAGGAAAGAAGACAATTAGGAGACTTCAGACCAGTTCTTTTAGCTACTTTAGGAACAGTATTAGTAAAATCCAGCATCAGTAGCTGAAACAATCATCAGTGTAAGACGACTTCTGTAACAGTCTAGAAAAAGAATTAACTTCACCTGAAAAAAGAATTTGCATATTTAAGTGCTTCAACTTCATTACTCCTTTTGGTGAGTCTTAGACTACTCCTAACAGTTTCATAGTACAGCTTTATTTCAAGCTGGAGTAATGCTTAACAGCCCTCTAAACTAACAATTTGGTCACCAACTTGTGATCTCAGTGACTCCTGATTAACTCACAGCTGTTGGACTGAGTATTTATACATGAAACAACTGACGTATTTCCATCTGGTCTTCATGACAAGAGGATGACTATATAGAATGCCAAATCACTCCTGCTTCCAAACAAAACTCAGGGAAGAGGAAAGGGAAACTGCTGAGTTGGACTGCCCTTGACCCAGGACAAACAGACAATTCAGCTGTCACTTATGTTTTGGTCATTTGAGAAGCAACAGAAAGTATATCTGAAATGAGACACCCTATTCAGCTGAAGCTCAATCTAGTCCATGGATTTTTTTCCCTTCCTGGAAAGAGATTTCACTTGAGAAGGGGGAAGGGAGACGCCAGGACTGACTATACGGCAAATTCCCAAGAGAACTGTAAGCACATTTCCATGGATGAGATTGATTTACCAGCTGGAAAATCTAAGTTTGGAAGAAGGTGGCTCCAGGAGTCAAAATTTAGATGCAAGTTTTAATTATGCTTATTATTCTTTTACAGAGGGTAGTCAAACAGACACACAGACACAAAACCTGCTTCATTCCAGAGTGTGAATGGAGGGAAAAAGGGAAAAGAAAAAAAAACCAAAATCCTTGTTTTGCCAGATGGCTTATACAAGGAACCACAGGAGGATTCAGGAAGGCCAAAGTTAGAAAATAAAGTAAAAAACCTGACATTGGCAATGACTGATACAGTGTTTTGTTGGGGGGGAGGAATGAGAATACTTCCTGAACAGGTAAGAAGTAAGAACAATTACCATTCCCACACAGGAACAAGAAAAACAAAAGACACCATTTCCCTGCACATTATTGCCAGAGAAGATAAAAGACAGAAAGTCAAAGGGAAAGTGGAAAATAGTTTTCCACATCATCAACCAACTCATTCTTTCCATTCAGAATTCCAGTGCCAACTTCCTCAAATTTCATACTCCTCTTAATTGACAAAATACACTTAAAACATCACTATGCTTACAGCCTGCTGCTTTTTAACTGCATTCATCCACACCAACTTAGATAACATGTCTACCAGTTGTGTCACTAACTGGTATTTATCAGTGATTTTAGATTAAGTAGTTGCACTCCCTCAAATTTTACAAGTTTATTCAAACCACGCGGTTTGTTGCAAAAAGTTATCAAGATCAGAAGTCGAACAACATATAGTCTTGGATTTGATAGAACAATGAAAATCACACAATACAAGCATGCTTAAGAAATTAGTATTATAAGCTGCCACATTAGAAGCCCCAACTGTTTTCTGACAGAGGTCAAACCACTGAAGAACTGTAGTGAAGAAAACCTTCAGTTAAACAATTCAGAATACCAACCAGCAATTTACACTAATAGTAAATAATAAAGGCTGCCACAAAAAGAATTTTGGGAATGATTTTGCTGATGTTGGAAGTACAGATAGCTGCTTTAGCACAGCTGATTCTGGCTTATTTCCTTTGGTTAGCTCAACCTAATCTAAAGCTACTTAAGCTTTCTTCACAAAACTGAACCATCTTTGCTTTCCCATTTGAGATAATTACTGTCTGCACTAGTATTAGTTTTCATATTTGAAAAAAAAAACTACCAGAGTTCTCAAAAATTCTTCTGAATCAGTTTATCGGCAACCTCCAATTCAAAACCCTATCACTTACCCAGTTTAGAATCTAAGAATGCCTTCTCCCAGATGCCAAGGAATAATGGGATATTACAGTATGGGTTTAACAAGAAGAAACCATTTACAGCATAGGTACCTTAGTTTCTCCAACATCTCTACATTTAGTGTAGCAATACTCCACAAAGTTTTTCTCACTCTTGTTCAACTCAACACTTTAGAGCTCTTCCTCTCTCTCTCTCTCTATATATATATATGTATCTTCACAGGCACATCCAAAAAACCTTCTGGAACAGCTACTCATCCACCACTAACTAGGTCACAGATGCTGGTTTGTGATAGATGTCTCTCCAGTTCACAAAAGCCTCTTTCAAACACCTAAATTACGGTCACAATGTTTTACCTTAGAGATTAAATGAGCAGGTTCATGTTACAAAATACTAAAAAAACCTACAAATAGCAACAATATGTTCATCATTCCTGGCTGCTGCCCTTACACAGCCTAAAGTCTAAATACATGAATAAAATGAGTTCACATGTTCACAGAAGTTACACAAATATTTCAGTCTGTAAAAAAAAACCTAGAAACTGAGGTATGTCAATAGTAGGTAGTTTATCCATAAGATATCACTAAACTAAGAATACAAACAGAGGTATTTTGGCAAAAAGCAGTGAAGAAATCCACAAACTTCAGTACAAGTATTATATTAATGATACTTTCATGAACTAGCCATTCATAGCAATGCGAATTTTCAGCGACAACTGTTTTAAACTTGTCTGGTCCTAAAACTTAAAAATTCATATAACGTACATCCTAAGAAACAAGGTTTGTTTTTTTTCTATTCCTCACCTTTGTCTTGTAAATACCTTCTTAACTCTCAAAGTTCCTTAGAAGAAACCAGTTAGGTCAACAGTAATGACAGATTTAAGTTTCCAGTATCAATAAATCAAGCTTCAACTGTGCTTAGTTTTCTGGGATTCGCTCAAATTTGAGAAGCAAGATTTCATACTGGATGGAAGAAAAACTTTTTTTGGAACTCTAGTTCCAAGATAGAGAGAAGACAACTGGCTATTTTTCCTACTTGAAGTAAGTGCTATCATATACATTTAGCCATGTTCAGTTGCACTGATATGCTGTAATTTGGGCTGTTGTGGCACTGTTGTTTTTTTTTACCCTCCCCATACATACACAGTTCCACAACAAGCCCTATATCCCATTGATGCATCTCTGCAAACACCTTGAAAACTCTAGGGACACCAACCATAAGAAAAATCACCAGTCTGTCAAAAAAAGCAAAAAAATGAAGTCAATAGTGTAAGATACTAAGCCATATTAGTCAAACCTGACTGTAGCAAGTTTCACTTTACAGACATACTACCTGAATAAATCAAGAAACTCATTTGGACAAAACTGTTCTCATTACTAACGCTCAGATAAAATGGATAAATTACAAACTATAGGACCATTCTTAAATAGTTGCATTACAATCTAAAGCAACTGGAAAGATCTGTTCTCCTACACAGACAGAAAAATGTAGTCCCTAAACAACAGGATGTTAACTACTTATATTTGTTCTGTACATGAAACTTACTTCAAGCACAAATGAAACTTGAACCAGAATTCTCTAGGATCTTTTTACTTTCTGCAAAGACCAGACGTAATGATTACATCTTGAGAGGTCTAAATTCCTTGTTCTTCCTCCTCAGATTTCTCACAATTTTATTTTTTGTTGCCACAACCACTAAAAAGAACTGAACATTCAAGCAGGTAGTCTACAAAACAAAAGAGAGTCCACAGGAAACGCACGTACCTTTTCCTAGAGGAAGCTGGAGTATTTAAGACAGGTTTTTTTTAATGACAGATCTTCAGGTATAGACCATGCACAATCTATTAATGTACTACAGTGTTTAAGTCTTCAGCAGCAGCCCAGAGCCTCCTTGCTTTTTATTCTTGAGTGCAAATACTGAACCTCTCAGTATAATGAGATCAGCAAAAGAAATTATACCGTTACCTGAACCAGCCCATAGTTGTCACCAATAGAAAAAAAAAAATAAATCAAATTCAAGTGCTTTGTGTATTTTTTTCCCCTGTAGGTGCAGATAACCTGAAATGCATTCTGCTTTTGATCTGCTTGTCTGCAGAAAAAAGCTCAAGCTGCATGTAAAGGAAATAGAGAAAACCACAGAAAAAACAGTCTAACACTAAACTTAGTCTTATTTTTGTATCAGACATTTCTGCAGTTTCTCTGTTTCCAGTACACTATTCCCGGCAAATGTAACAGCAAGCCCCAAATCATGATAAATGCAAATAAAAAAAACACACCTTCAAAGGCCATTCTACATACTGTAAATCTCTACTTGCCTACATCCAGAAAGGGTAATATAAAATAAAACTTTCAATCACTTCTCACACAGTATTTTTTAATGTACGATACTTGTCTGAATGGACTGCTTCTCAAGAACTCTCCAAGTTTAGTCTCACTTAACATATTTTTTGTTTAGGGAAGACTCAAAGGCTCCAAGTCCAAGTCAGCTATAGCAAAACAGAGCACATTAAGTTAGCATCTTGCATTTTTCATATAGATACACAACTCATATTTCCCAAATGACAGCATACTGTAAGCAGCTGAATAAAGAAACAAATCAATAATAGTTTTATGTTGGAAAATATCTGTAAGAATAAAAGCCTCACTTGCAAGAAGCAGATTTGAAAACAGACATGGTAACACTTTGCAACATTTAAGCAAAACCTGCTAACAATTCAGAAATTGCCATTAACAGATGCATATTACATAAGCATACACAGATTTGCAGATCCTGAAGATAATCAGCCTGGATTGCTGAAGCTTTTAATAGCAATATTTGTGGGTTATTATTTGTATGTCATTAGTCTTTACCAGGATAGAAGCAGTCAAAATACATTCAGATTGGGGTCAAACTCACGAGCAACAGTCAGCAAAACAGAAACAAGTCAGAGGGTTACTGTAAGACAAAAATGTCTGAGAAGAACTGGGTAAAACCATCAGCTGGATAGTCTTAAACTATCACGAGACTATATTAACTGGCCAAAACCAGATAAAATGCATAAAATTGTTGGTATCAGCTTTGTACCATCTTCTGTTTAGCTCAGCATTCCTATAGTTTTTTCAGATTTACCACAATTACATGCAAAGTGATGAGTACTCCTATTCTTTTCAAATTCATCTAAACGGTGATACATAAACTCTCAATTACTTGAGTTTTTCCATTGTAGCTTTTTGCTTTCTGCTGCTAGCCCCAAATCTGCTATCAGAACCCAGTGTCTTCAACTACCAACACAATGAAACTAGGAATGGCTGAAACCATCCAGATGAAAAAAGATCCAGAACAGCTAAATAGAAACATTTCTCCCTCACATAAGGGATCTAATAAAGCTTATTTTCCACACCATCTGCTATCCTAAAGCAGAAAAATAGCAATTCAGTGGATAGCTAACAAAAGTTTCTATCAATGACTGCTTATTAACTGAGGTGATAGGATCAAAACCCTTCCAGACTACAGCTCAAAACACAGCATCCACATCACAAGTTACCAGAGCTGCCAAAGCTTCCCCTGTTTTAATCTTACTGGAAACATACCAGGAGGAACCTTGCTAACCACTTATGAAATTAGAACACTTGAAAAGCATTGTAGTGACCCTGTCCCTGAGAACAGATACTCCAGCGAATCGCTGCCCAGACTACTGCCAATAGATGAAGCAGACAATTCAGAATCACGTTCTCTGGCACACTGAGTACAAAAGAAATGGTATCCCCTACATTAAAGCACACAGCCCTGGGCAAAGCATTTGTTCCAGTATCACTGACACATCACTTAAAAGCTCATAGATATTTTAGTTACAAGGTAGATGGCCATCAATTATAAACCCACTTTTTGGAGTATTTCTAGATTCTAAGTAGATAGGTAGCATTCTCAAATATTCTGCTTAGATCTAAAGTGATTAATCCGAATTTAGCAAGTTTGTCTGAGTGATTTAGAATGAGTTATCCTCATAAACACTGCTTTAGAGATATATTAGTACTTAAATAGCTTCTGGAAGACAAAAAACCCCAACCAATACCCATCCAATTTCTAGCAGGTTGCAGTTTCCTTTGCTGAAAAATGAACTTAGAGCATGTTAAATTGCCTGTGATGCAGGAGAAGTAATAGACACTGCTGCTTGGAATTACCCACGCAAATCTGGAAGTGCTTTAGAATAACCTGGAAGTGTGCAATGCACCTGTCGTCACCAGGTGAAAACAACTAGGATGAAGTTCAGAAGTATGTTTGAGAACTGAATCTGAATTACTCTGGCCACTGTACTGCATCCCAGTTATTTGACTCTGGCTTATTAGGAAAAAAAAAAGACAACTTAGCAATATCCCTACTGATCTAGTTGCAAGGATCTCCTTCTGGGTGGAGAGGAGAGCATCACATAGCACAGAACATCATTAACACAAAGCTTATCATTTGCAGCATGGACCTAAGGAGTATCCTGCAAGTTGTGCCCATACGACAGGAAGTGAGCAAGCTCCCTCTCTCAAAGATGACCTCAAGCAAGCCACAGATTCAATCCTAGTCACCTCTTCACTTCCTTCAGCTCCTCCAAGGGGAATAATGAGGGCAACCAATACCACGCATTGAGAAGCGCTGGCATGACAGTTTCTAAATATGCTTAGGAAGCTGGAAATGCGGTATAACAAAAGATATCTGTAGTATCTTGACCACAGACATTTTAACACTGTTTAAGGTGCAGTACGTAGCCTAAATGATTCTCAAAACCTGATAGAAAAAAGTCCTAGAGATCGTAAAAGCAGCTTCTACCAAAACAGTTAAGAAGCCAGTATAAAATTTGCATCTCATTCATCAGGACAAGAATTCTAACACCACAGTTCAAAAGTTTTTCAGATGGTTCATGATAAAAGTCTTCAACTATTCCAATAAATGTATTTTCAAGCAGCACTATAAATCCTGCTATTTAGCATAGGAATTGTTTCAAGTATACTGGAAGAGTGTTTTTCCAGACATGGTGTACACACATCATGATCAACTCAAAACCATGGAATAATTAAAGTTTTAAGTCAAAACCAGGAACTTTATACCATACCAAAACAAGCCCTACATTCTCTGCCAGAAGCAAGTCCTACGCCCAGCTGCAGAAGGACTGCAAGCTTGCGTGATATTTATTCTTTTTCTTATAGCCCAAATATTACAGCCATTTTGTAGACTAAGACAAGGTTGAAAATGTGAACTTGAAGATTGAAATGGAAAAATACTCAACTCTTATTTCAACTCAGCCATGATTTAGAAGAACCAATTAGTGACCTCAAAAAAAAAAGGCTGCTAATCTTTACAGGAAACAAGAGTTTCTGAAGAGATGCATGACAGGAAGCATCGAGGCTGCCACTGCTTAGCACCAACTTTGTCACATGCAGCATGGAGAATCTGGGTGACAGTCGGAGCGCTGCTGTTTAACAAGCTGCTGGTATGAAACAAACAAAAAACACAATGACAAAATAAGAAGAAAAAAAAACCAAACATGTGGCCCAGAGGGATGCTGCCAAAGGTACTAAATCGACACTGCACCATGCACCGCATCCATGGAGACTACCACAGATCTATTACTGCTTGTTTTATTTATTACTCTGTTAGATAGCTCTCAAAGGACTCTATGCAAGATGTCTCCAGGGAGTTTTATCAGGTGGGGTTTCTTTTCCCTTTCAAAGAAAGATTACAGTCCTGATACTTTTCCTTAGCCCTCAAAGTTTAGTTATGAACCTAAGTGTTTTTATTTTAAACCACAACACCCTAAAACAAATCTCATTTAAGAGATTTAATTCTGCAGCTCTCAAATCCATCCAAACTGACAAATAAGAACCTGTTTATTTCCATAAGAAATGCTGCATTTTCAGAGTGTACTTATCCGATTATATTTATTGCCTCACAACCAGCCAGTTACAAATTGAACCACAGCCATCTCCAAAAGTGATATCCCTTTGAGGTAAGATTATTTTCCTAAGTAGAGGTCTCCTAACAGCTGCAGCTCCAGAATGTACTTTAAAGCTCCCTTCTCTCTTTCAGTGTCACCTTTGTAAAATCCGAGGTAGCCCAACCACTGTTTATATTTCTGCAGGTAATTAGTCTGGCTCCTTTCCCAAGTCATTTATCAAGTTGTCAATTGTATCAATTACAGCACAAACACTCAGGAATATGGCTGGGTTATGGCTGGGTTTTGTTCTTTAACCAAAGGAGAAATTCTCACATCAGAGATTTAAAGCCAGTAACAGTAACTTGTCCTACCCTACAACATGAAAAACCAACTGCAAACTTAGACTTTACTGCACAGAATTTCAAGCTGCCTACTTGAAGACACTTGGAAAACCAGTGTAACCCTGACGTGATATACACTGATTATACACTTAATGTTTTATAGGTTTTTTGCTTATAGTATGTTGAAATTTGTAGAGCTGAGAACAGAAAGAGCTAATAAGGACCGAATGATGTTCAGTGACTGTGACATACCTTTATTAATCTGCATTTGTGACAATTATACACCCGACCCATTAGTAATGATGAACATGAAGCACACTGCTGCTGTTACAGTGGCTGTAGCCACATGTAGTTAATGCTCACAGACTAGTAGAGTATTTTAAACACTGGTGTGTAATACCAGGTAGGCATGCGAGTCACCATACTGCATTAGACCTGAGCTTGATCTTTCAGTAAAAGTTTTATAAAATACATTTTTAAATATTTAGGATTAAACCACAGGTATAGCTTTCAAAGTATGTTTATTTGTTTCAGGATGTTGACTATTCCTCCAGAACTAGCAGAATATAATCATTTTCCAACAGCACTTGACAGCCAGATGAATTCCAGGGC
The DNA here is from genome assembly GCA_013400335.1 of Eurystomus gularis. NCBI lineage: Eukaryota > Metazoa > Chordata > Aves > Coraciiformes > Coraciidae > Eurystomus > Eurystomus gularis. The sequence continues at coordinate 229,322 of VZZY01013897.1, forward strand.
CACACTCCTCAGCTCCTTCTCACTGCACATAGGTTTTGATCTGGTTTTCCATTTTGCTTTAATGTAGCTATAAGATTATGCATCAGAGGTAGCATCTTTGCAGTCAGGCCTCCCAGCGAGCAATACGCAACTAGCTTTAAGAAAAAGACTACAGGATGCCACAGTTCTGTGATACAAGACCTTTTTTGGTTGTCAGACTTGAACATGCAGCTTCTGAAAAGTTCCCAGCTCAGTCACTCCAGAAAGCAAAGAGCTTTTTAAGAATTATACTTTGACTTCAGTAAGCTGATATTTATCATGGTGAGCCTGCAGTGGAGTCTATACTCCAGAGTATAGAAACTACATTCCATTGTTGCCTGCTGACCTATAAATCAGTATTAAATACAACTTTACGTCCACGAGATAAAGATAGGTAGAGTTAAATCTAAAAGTGAAGATATACATCATATCCAAGCAACTTCCTGTACTGTGAGTTTTAAGTTAACATTCTACATGTTGTTACACTCAGAAAAACTCTGACATACAGAAATATTATTTAGCACCACACTACTTCCTGCAATAAAGTGACAACCAGCAGCATTCTCATTTTTGCCAGGGTGCACTACAGAATCTCACGATTCACATTCAGCCACGGCAGTAAGTTTGCTCTCAACTGCTTTTTCATTGCTACTGCCTATGTGAAGAAAAATCTATTTCTAAATTGGAGTATATGAACACTACACTTGGTCTATAGCTAGTCTGCAACAGAATTGCATGCATGTAACCTACACTAACTCATTACTCAGATGAATTATAATTAAAGGTAACCAAATTCACATTCAACTTCTTCTCAAAATAGTAATGAGTACAACATACTCTTCTTGAGCCACTTTCACCTCTTGAACTCATTTCTTACCCCCAGAAGCTCTATTTCACTTAAGAGACAGCCCTCGACCTCCTTTTCCCCTTTAGCAGCTCATATATTAACCACAACAACCTAACACTGCACTGAAGCCAGAGTAAGAATGGCAAAGTGGCATATCAGCAAGAAGACGTACTCATGAACTGTAACTGCCGACTGACCAACCTACCCTTTCTGTCAAAGAAATTTAAAGGACAGGAGTGATACAGCACATACCCGACAAGCAGTACTGTTCTCCAATGTATGCAGTTTACCAGGAATGTGTTTTCAACTAAAGTATCTTTCTAATAACAGTTTCTTTAAGAGAAGACACTGTCCACATGCAAGAAGGTAAGTCTTCAAACGCCTGACAAATACACAGTTCAAAGAAGAGCCCAATTTACCTCCATATCATCAAGCATGCTTTCATATTTGAAAAGTTACTAATTTGAATGACATAACCCAGAGCAATAATTCTAGATACAAGATTTTGCAGTCCAGCAAATGACAGCACCACCCTGTATTGTTCTGTAAAACAGAAGTTAAATGACAGTCTTGATTTAAAACCAAATCAAACTGAAACAGTGACTCAGAGGATGACATATGACTCCTAAGATTTGGCTTTTACAATCAGCTATATGACCCTTGCTACCTTTGGCATAACAGTATTACTTTGCATAGATAAACAACGAAACAGGAAAAGGCATCACATTTTAGCCACAATGTTACTTGAATTGTACAGAGGTGGCAAAAATCTCACTGCTCAGAAATGCAATTTAATAAGACTAACTAGTAACACAGTCACACAGGAAACATTGTTTTAAATTAAAATAGCAAACGGTGGCAGTAATCACTTTTGCCAACTTCTACCTACTTAAAGACCATTAAAGCAGTAACTCCAAATACTACTACACTCAATTTATGAGATGTGCTAATGACAACAGTAGGAGGCACACTTGACTCAGAATAGTTGAGACGAATATATACAATGGGAATAAAAGTATTTGACAGCTAACGCTACACTAACAATTTCCTTGCGGTGACTGAAGCTGAGCACCAGCCCTACGCAGTTGCTGCTGAGCTCCTTGATATTTCACATTTAAATATCTGCATGCAATATTTAAACTAGGTTCAGTTACAACTTGCTTCATATAGACAGGCCACAAAGTCAACTATGATAGTCCATCAGTCACACCTTTTTTAGGATTTTGTGGCGCATCTATAAACAACCTTGAAATACTCAACTTCTTCAAACGAAATCTTCCTATCTTTCACATAGATCAAGAAAAACTAGAGTCTTGACCAGGACCTAAGGAGATACTAAGGACACCATTTGGTCACCCACAGAATTTCAGCTCTTTCTCCTACTTCCTCCACAGTTCAGGATACCAGGCATAAGGAACATTACAAGGCAGTTCAAGAGCCTTCTTAAGGATACTGAGCAATATTCTCCATAGTATCATCAGTGACTTGTGAACCCAAGCTACAAACAGCATCCAAACTCGTTTTGAAAGGAAGCTCATTGATATTCTCAGATTTTACACTTTATCACTACAGAGCACAAAGAAAAAGCAGGTATAGTTGCATTATTCAGCATTAAAGTCATTCTGCTGCCAGAGTCCATCACAAAGTCTTCTATGCTGTCTTTGGTCCAAAAGGTTCCTACCACAGAATTTGTTCTGATATTGAAATACGGAGTTTAACTGAGCTGAAAGCAGCTCGTATCTTCCTCCCTTCCAAACAGAGGTTTTGAAGAAACTGAAGCACTCTAGGTATGCTAGAAAAGCCTTAAAAGAACATATGCCCAAAGACTCTGCAGAAGTATGAACTGTTCTTGCCCAATTCTGTCACACAACTTGCAATCAAGAACTGCGATATACCTTTGTCAACTTCAGTCAAGCCATGAGAGGAACAACTTAGTCTGCATAAACACGCTAAGCAGCCTCACTCCAGCAGCCCTACGGTGACACATGAATGCAGATAAGAAAAGCTCTGCTATTGCTAAGAAGCATTATTCCAAAACAATTAAAAGTAACCCTCAATTACTTAGGGTTAGTGAAACACAGCATGGAGGGAAATCATTCATATTTCCCTAATAAAATAATTAAGCTCTGAAGTTTTACCAATTCTGACATCATGGCATTCTGGAAAACCAATGACAACTAAGTTTCAGTCCATCTTTGTGGATCTAGATCATATTTTGATACAAATCATGCATAATGAATATCACTAACCTGTCAACAACTATGTTTTCCTAGAAAAATAAGAGGACGTACCCATTATACCAATAAATACCAAGTTCCTCCTTTTATTTCTAGACACAAACAGTAAAACATGGTTTAATCTTAAAATATTCTACCAGCTGCAGAGTCTAGCTCCTCTAGCAAATACTTTTAACAGCTATAAAATTTATATTGTTGTTTCAAACCTGTCATTTTATCTGCAGTCTCCTTAAAAGAGAACTACAGCTTTCAGAATAATTTAACCCACAAGGCACTCCTGTAATGTAGTTAACCTCAAAGCAAAACATCAAGTATTTCCCCCTTTACAAATATTTTCATTCATGCTTTTCGCATTCTGTCATTTTAAACACTATTCATAGAATTCTTGAAGCAACTGAAAGCTCAGCAACATGCCCTTTTTAAATGAGCTTCTTTATTAAATTATTTCAAAGAAGGTGCCTCTTCAGGCAGTTCGTCCACATGGTACTGATGATGATTAAGACACTTCAACAGACGGAATGGTAGCGAAAAGTGACTGTTGCCAAGCTGACATTGGTTTCCGATCAGTAAGTAAAGTGTGAAGATTAAAACAGATTTCAGAGGTCAAGGGACTCCAAAATTGCAAATACTAAAATTTCTATTAAAAGTCATATATTGGATTATTAAACTCGCCAGTTCAAACTGCACATGAAAAGCTTAAGCAGAGCCCAACACTAGATCATTCCACTTTTTTAGTCTAAAATTAACGCTTAAAAGACTGTTACAGCAAATACTTAGCTAGCACAGAGGAACAGGACGCGCTTAAGGGTCACAAAGAAAATTGGAAGTTTACTTCCACAGTCAGTGAGCATAGAGTAACGGCAGTAACATAATGAATCAAGATACTGATAGGATGAGCAGTCATCCAAAAGCAAATATGCATACAAATCAATAAATCTGCTAATAAATTATCTCAGTTTGACTAGAACAGATACAAAACTGCTTTTGAGGGGAGGAAAGTTTTGGTGCAGTTACTGCAATCAGTCATCTGTGAGCAACTAAGTGCTTAAAAATCCCACAAAGACTTCTGGGATTTTGACCCAATGCTCTTTTGTCTGCCCTAAATTGAATGGGAACACACTCAATAATAAAGCCATTCTACACAAACCCCTCTATGAATTGCACCAAAACCCAACACTAAAAAACAAGCACTACCCTTTTAATTTAATGCTGAGGCTTTGAAAACAAACTAGTACACCGGGTATTTGTTCCTGGTACTCAAAGCTCTTCCCACTTCTTTTAAGGTTGTTGCACAGCAACCCGCATCTCGGTTATACAAGCTCTGACTCGCGTGGAACTAAGAGCGTTCTTGCCATTGTTAGACCAGGCTTCTACTCAGGCTAGAAACTTGGTAGAAGAGTAGCATCTTAGTCCAGTTTAATACGCCAATCATTTGGAAAGGTTAAACTTCAGTGAGTTTTTAAAGCCTCAGAAAGGAGAAAATTACTTGCTTCCTTTCCTCGTGCTAGTATCAAGTGTGAACACTAGAACTCGGAATAAAAAAATAGATTTGCAAAACTAAATGATGTGATGCACTACATGACTTTGTGTCTGTTCTAGAGTTACTTCCTACAAGAATCCATTTGCCTGTGAAATTAACAATAGTCTTTTTTGCTAAGAAAAACACCTAAATAAATTTTGACAAATTAAGGCTAGTTCAAGTTGATGTTCACTTACTGAAGCTGCGTACAAGCAGCTTCACAATCCTCCAGGCTACCTTTTGGATGCATAAAATGCAAGATGCTATAAGAAGCAGAACTGAAGTACATTTTCTGATGACAAAACTAAAAAAATTTCCAAAAGCAAAGCATTTAAAAGAATTAAAAGACAAACTGACTCCCGAGGAAAGGCTCCACCTTCCTTCCAAAGGTGTACCCCAGGTAAGGCCTGCAGAATAAAGCAGACCTCTAGCTGATGGATTTTACCTCCTTCAAGCACACAGCCTAGCACCTGGGAGAGTGACTGCGCTTTGGTAATTCACAATTTTTATTTATTTATTTTACCTGCAGCTCGCACCAGGCAACTTCCACAGTGGTATCTGTATCCAGACCTTTATACACAGTTTTGAAAGATCCTCTTCCAATCTCAATGTCAAACTTCAGGAAGCGGCCATCCGGGGAGATGCCCACTGCCTTGGTTTCCAGCTCTTCGATGTCTTCCTGCTGCGTTCTCCGCTCCTCAAATTCCCGGCTGGCAGCTGACGCACTGCCAGCGGCACTGGTGGGGGGTAGCGCGGTTGCCTCGTCCTCCTCCTCCTTGGGCAGCAGCGGGGCAGCATCCTTCGTGGAAGGGGGCTCCTGAGCAGACTGTCCTTCGAGGGGAAGTGGGGCAGGCGGTGGAGCTTGCTGCAGCAGCGAGGCGGCCTGGGAGGCGCTGACAGCGATGCAAGCGGTCCGGATAGCACACTCGGGGGGAGAGACCACCGGAGCGGCACTGCCTCCCGAGACAGGGGCCGAGGGCGCTGCGGGCTGCAAACTGGGCAGCTCCAAGGCCGTAGCGTTGGAGTCGCAGATCACGCTACGGCGGAAGAAGCGGTGCTCGGTGGCTGCCGCCCCTCGGCTGTCCTTGTCCATGGTGTGGCGGCGGCGCCGGTACTCCTCGCTACGGCCTCCGCTGCCTGCTCCACCGCCAGCTCCACCGGCCCCGGAGGCTCCGTGGTCGGAAGCGGCTCCCAGCTTCTCCCCGATGGAGCTGTCCGAGCTAGAACCGTTCTTGGGCGGCGGCGGCGGGGGAGCCAGGAAGCGAGGAGCCGGGCTGCCGCTGTCTGCGGCGCCCCCCGACATGGTGCCCCGGGGGAGCGCTGCTAGGGCGAGGCGGCGGCGGGGAGGGGGGAGAGGCAAGGGAAGGAGCCGGTCACTAAGCGGGGAGCGCGCCTGTCCGCGGCTGCCGTTGCAGCTGCAACAGAGGAGGGTCCCAAGGGCTCCTCACGGCGGAGCTGGGAGGCGGCTGCTGGGGAGGCTGGGCCGGCGGGGTGGATCCCCGGTCAGTGTCTGCATCCATCCTGCAGCGGGGAGCCGGGCAGCGGGGCCGACATGGAGCAGCAGGAGCGGACTCCGGGCGCGGGGATGGGGGCGGCGAGAGGAGGAAAAACCCAAGCACCGGGCCCAGGCGGGGAGGGAGGCGCCCCGAGGCAGGCCCCCGACCGGGGAGAAGCCGGTGCCTCGCCTGCCTGCCTTAAGGCGAGAGGAGCGCGCTGCAACTATTCCCCAGCGACAGAGAGAAAGCGGGGCAGGTCCGGGAGCCCCCCGGAGCGAGGGCCTGCGGGGAGGGGAGGAGAAGGGGGCCAGGAGGCGAGGTAGGGAGAGGAGGGGCAGGCCCCGCACGCCGGCCGCGGAGGAAGCTGCCGCGCTCAGTCACTCGCACCGGGCGAGGGGGGGAGGCCTGGGCAGGCCCAGCACCCTCACCCCGGCGGAGGGGCAGGGGAAGGGGGCCCGGGGGCTCAGCCCCGCCTCAC
>VZZY01013897.1:236438-252033 GCA_013400335.1 Eurystomus gularis
CAGGCTCCTGCCCTGTCCACACCGAGGCGCGCTGCCGGTCCGTCCTCCACCCGCCCGGCCCTCAGGGCGTCCTGGGCCGGTTGGGCCTCAGGAGGTTCGGAAGATGCCGAGTGTGCTCCCGTTGCTCGTTTCTTGAGGTCTTATGTTACGCGTATTTAATATATTAAATATTTAACTTGCCGTTTTCCGATATTGTAAAATTCTTTAAAGCTGTGGGCAACGGTAACTCTGTGTACGTGAGTCCTGTATGAACAAGTGAGGGTTTGGGCTTTTCCTCAATTTACATCATCTGAAGAGGCATTAACTAGTGGCAGCCTAAAATGCAAATAACTGCCATGTAAATGTGTGCTCTCCATTATTTAAAAGAAAAGGCGGTTGCAGTCTTTGCCCTGAAAGTGACCCAATGTCCTATGGCCATTTCAGTTGCGACCGTGGCCATTGCAGTAGAATCAAGGCTGTACAGCACCCAGAGGAGCAGCAAGACCCCATGCGAACACTGACACAAATTGGGAACTTTCGGGTTAACAAAGCATTGGTGCACACCAGTCATGTAGTTTATTTATATCATGTTCCTCTTTTGTGTTAATAAACCAAAACCAAGCACTTTCCTTCTTACGAGAGCAGTCTTTTGAAGGCAACGGGAATGTACTGAAGGAGGAGCAAACGATTGAGTACCATGCCTTTCAGGCAACTGCAAATCAAAAATTATGTTATGGAAAAAAAATTAGGAAATTCTCCTTTGTAAATAGTATGTTCCTAGCAAATACACTGGCATTTCTTATAGAAGTTACTGTTAAACCAGCAGTCAGAGGAAATTGCACTTCGGGGATATGAGGCCTTAACGCCTGCGCAATGTCACACAAGTGGCTCTTTCAGAGCTCTGGAGCCCCCAGCCACAAAATATCAACCTGAGCAGTTCTCATGTACTTGTATTCCTCACTTTCCTCAGTGAGGAAGTTCACTTTCACGGAGAAAGTTAACTCAGTATACTCATTAGTGTGCCATTTGAACTGCATTGGCACAAGAGCAGACACTCTCCAAAACAGTGCTGAGGGTAATTTGATTAGCAGCAAAGAGTGACAGGACTGAAACTGATTAACTCATAATTCAGTCTGCCACATCCCCACTGCACTGCCAGGACCAGTGACACCAGCAGCTGACCATCAACATCTCCTCTAATGCCAAGCAGGGTTCAGCTTCACTTAACACTTGTCTGCAGGTATCTGTGCATCTCTCTGGACACCAGAATCACAGAGTGGTAGGGGTTGGAAGGGACCTCTGGAGATCATCTAGTACAACACCCCTGCTAAAGCAGGTTCACCTAAAGCAGGTTGCACCAGACCACATCCAGGCAGATACAAATAAAGATTCATTTGGTGTATCCATGCTAGCTTTATACTGTTAAGAGTAGTAGGACCTAGTAGCAGAGCTCCAGCAACGGCTGGCAACCAAAGCCCCATTACCCACCCTGGTCTGTGCCACTCTGTCTTCACCACTGTTGTTGCCTTCTGGAGCTACATTAAAGCAGAGATCTGTTTTTCTCCACTGCCCACTGAATTTTTACTAACCTTTTGGATGGGATAAATAGGACTAGATAGCAAACCTTGCTCCAGCTTGATGCCTGATGTAACTTCATGAGCATATACCTAAAATGATAGAGTAATAAATCATTCCTTGTGGTGTAAGCCTACAGAGCTGTTCGGTGAATTCCACTTGCATCATCAGTAGTCTTTGGCAAGCAACTCCCAGGCCTGCACCTGGCCACGTACTGTATGATCTACTGCAAAAGGTACGTGGGCTGCAGCTGGGGAACCACCACCCTATGGTCTACACATATGGTTTACATGAGACCTTGCATGTAGCCCCTCTCTTACTCAAGTGCCTTTCACTCATTGTTCTTAAATATGTAATCCCTTAGTTAATTAAGCAAAAGCTTTGCAACAGAGAGCTTCAACCCAGCAGTGCATAGCCACAAGGGGCCTGAGGCAGTCTTCTACTAAAAAAATGTGGTAATTATGTAAAAAAAGCACCTCCCCAGTGTCTGATCAAGCACATTCCTTAGTACTCTTGAAAGTCAAGGTTAGTCCTCTGAGCCCAGCATGTTCAGTCCAAGATCCTTAACACCCAGCTCTTCTCACTGGCTCCTCTTCTGGGCGGAGGTAGCTTTAGCAATTACCAAAAGCTGAGCAGCTGACCTGGAGGTGGGAATGATGGATTTTGTCTTCTTTGGCTCCGAAAAATGAAGTGGAATGATACTGGCAATTATACTTTATGTGGGTGTTGTTTTAATTTTGTCGTTCTAAAAAAAGATGAATGTAATAAAGAGTGTGGGCTTGCATTCCCTTCAATTTTAGTTCTTTTAATCTTAAAACTGTGTTTAGGCTAAATGGAAAATTTCAGTATTGCAGCAAGATTTAATAAAACATTAAAGTAAATTCTGTGTGTATTCTATGTTTAGAAACAAGTAATTAAAATAGTTTCGGTGCCAGAGTTCCTCAGCCAATTAAAAATGTTTCTTTCGCCCATTGCTGTAAGAAAAATCCACAGAAATAAGGAGCCTGACTATACTTGAGAAACTACAGGCAAAGAGACTTAAACAATCTTTCGATCAAATCCAAAGGGCTGACACTTGACATAGTAAAAATATTCTCCTTCTGTCAAGCCTCTTTTAGTTATAGTTATCTTGCTTGGAACAATAATAGTTGAAAAAATTACTCTGAATGAAGTGTGATTTTGAAGTCGACTGAATCAGAAACTTTTTTTTTTCTGTTTTGCTTTCTCCAGTGAAATTTCATTCACCGTTGGCATTCATGACCTGCCCATGTGACAAAGTGTTAATGTGAAACAGCTATTCTCTATTTTCTCTTATGCAATACATTATGCAATGCAGAAGGTTATGCCATAATTTTGATGCGTGTGATTTTATTCCATAACCTCAGTGCTTTTCAAAGCAAACTGTTCATCTCCTTTTTATTGCACATTACCAGGTTGCAGCTACGGTGCCATATAATGACAGTGACAATCCAAATTTTTCTACTGCAGTTTCTTCTTTTTCCTTGACATTTCTTAAATCTAGGCTTCTGCCACAGCGTTTACTTTTATTTCTTAATTCTGGTAGGTAGTGAAACAAAGTATTTCAAGACCACGTGCTTGAGAAATGAGAGTATTTAACTTTCCAGATAATTCTCTTTTGCTTTATTTTTTCCTCCAGCAAATCAAATTTAATTGCAAACTTGTTCTAAAACCTTACATTACTTTTTTATCTTTAGTGGGGTTTTGTACTTGGAAGTAGCTCTGGGAGTTGGGTCAATTATGAAATCACTGTAACTATTTCTAGAATCTATGGGCAGTTTAAGTCTTCAGACGCTGTAGTAGATGAACCATCAGGTGGTGTTGGATGGTGAGTCCTGCCAAAACCTCTGAAAGTGAGTAGTCCCTCCACAAGCAGGGACCATGGGAATCGAAAAAGAGCAAGACTACAAGTCCTACAGGGCTCAAAACTAAATATCCCTCTCTGTGCTCTTCTAGCTTACAGAGTCTGCTAGTTCTGCAGGAAGACAGGTCCACACTATGGCCAAGACACCTGAGCAAAGTATGAGCTCTGACCAGAGGGCTGGTGAAAGAGTCAGACTGTATAAGAAAGACTGAGTCCAGAGATTATGAATTTATGTAACATCTCTTGTCTGTTGCTTGAGAAAATGGCAACAACCCTGCACCATAAAACTGGAGCGTAGCATGTACTTCTTCATCAGGAAAACTACATTTCCCTTTCACCCACCCATCCACCCCCATCCTAGTTACTAGAATAGAAAGCATAACTCTTTTTCTTTCCCTTCTTTCACCATTCTCTTAAGCTACATTAATAAATGTATTCCAGCCACATGAAAGTAAGCCAGAGAGAGAACTAGTAGAAGGTTTGTTACCTCTGGTTTTAAAAGACCAAAGTACAATTTTCAGATATATTAGTAACCATTTTTAGTCTAGAATTTGTTGTAGGCTGTGCCACTGGCTCCCTGTTGTTTGTATCTAATCAACTATTCTATTTATTATTAGCATATCTATTTATTTATGTACATTCTCCAAACATAATCCATTCAGATAAACAACATTATAAAAGGACATTTGAAATAACTCAAACACTGAATTTTATCAGAGATGAGACTCAGTTATTGTTCAAGCACTGTTTCAAACTGTACCAAGCCATAACGGCAGGTGCTGTGGCCAAATTAAGTGTCACTCCTATTGGGGGGCAGAGGAAAATCATTCCTCACATCCTTCTTTATGTCATCTTCATGGCTGTTCTTGCAGTGTTTCTTTACACAACAAGTTTGTGAAGTAGTCTAACAGTAAATAAGTGTTGTGGAAGCACAGATACTTGCTGAAATCAGCATTGTGTTCTTCCTTTTTCTGTGTCTTTAGTCGTTGCTCAGGATGCGTCATTTATCTTTTTTCTCTCTAAGGCTTCAGGGAATTCTGCGCTTCACAGCAGTGTCATAACACTTCTAAAGCAAGCACAGAAGCAGGGGCACTGCTTTAATGAAGAGGAGCTGTTTCATGAAGGTGGGTGAAGGGAAGTGCGAAAAAGATCGTGATGCTGTGTTTGTGACTGAATCTGTTAGCGATGCTGTGCACAGTCAACCTGCCCTGCTTGCTGTTCACTGCTCACAAGCTGATGAAAATCAGTCACTCTCACGGCAGGTCCAGTCCTGCTTCTCTCTACATCAAAGTACAAAATTAAAATACTACTCACTTCAGCCAAAGCAGAAGCAGGCTTACAGTCCAGCATAAAGAACTTCCTCATGTCCTTCCAAAGCACAGTCTGGTCCAGATGCAAAGCATTAGTCCATTCCTGTGTCACCCGTCCCAGCTCCAGCACTGGAAGGTGCTCGTCATTTCTGAAAGGTGTTGAGCGTTCCTGAGGGATCATGAGTGCTTTCCACAGCCACTGACAGCAGGGAAAGCAAGAGCACTCAGCCCCTCGTGGAAGGGCTCAACACCTTGCAGAATTGAGCCCTTGATAAGGTGGGGGTCCTAAAGGAAAAAAGAACGTGATCATTTAGCTGAAGGGAGCAATATAAATCTGGAGTAACCTCCCCTTGTGGCCTGGCAAAATACTTAGCCTGAGGAGTGATTGGCATGTTGTGCACGTTATAAAGCTGTCTGCTTGCAGACTCGGTCAGCTGGCTCCTCTTGCACTTTGTGGAGACCAAGAGTTGAAGGCACAAAGTTGAAATGTAGCACATTCTGGCAATCTGCAGCTGATGCATGGCCTACAGTAGTGGTTTGTCCGTAGTGAAAGTGTTTATTGATTATATAAAAATGCTGGTATTAAAAGTGACTTAAAATAAAGCTCCTTACCTGAATGTCCTCTGCTATACATGTGCAAAGTTTTCACACTCATGTAGTTTTCAGTGGTGTAATTACAGTCTAACAAAAAAATACCCAGTGTAAACAAGCTCTTGGGGACCACTGCCAGACGACACAGGTCAGCGCAGCTCTCATGTTGCTCAAATCTGTGTCCAAGGCTGGGCAGAGAATAAGGGAGCTGTGGCTGCCTCACAGATAGCACTAGGTCTTTTGCTGTGCCTGATCTTAAGTGAAACGCTCCAGGGAATCTACTTCGTGTTTATCAGAGATCTCAGGAGGCTGATGAGTGTCCTAAAGCTCCAGGTGAGAAGAAAGAGGAGATATGAGTGTATTTAAAAACCGATATAAACTAGAAAGGTCTCAATTTCCTTTGAATCCATGTGATACTGTCTAAATGCAGACAACCCTGATAAGGCTGTCACACGTTGTGGATGACTAACGCCATCACAAAACACCAGCCTCTCCAAATTAATGAGGTACACGAGAACTCATCAAGTAGACTCAAATAAAGCAAAATGGAAATTAATATTTTAACTGCCTTTGAGATGTGACAAAAATGTTTTTAGAAGTATTTCAAATATACATATATATATATGACACCTCTATTTTAATGTCATTCTCTGAGAAGCAGCTTGGCCAATTCATCTACCTCTGATACCAACATAGTGGTTTTTCTGTTTCACTCCAGAAACATGTCTTTTTAAATATTTCTGTTTCATATTCTTGTTCTCTGAAAACAATCTATCCTTCTTATACATCCCTCCACAAACTGTTAACTGCCACCTATAGATAGAAAGCAAAGATATTTTCTTGTGGGGACACAAGCAACATCACACTGAAGACCAGGCTATGAAGTGATGTCTTTCTGCTTAGATAACTGCTCAGGCTCCTACTGCCTTAGGTAGATAGGACAAAGTCTCAGGAAACAGGTATGTTTAGATACAGCCATGGCTTCAAACCTTTGAGCTACACAAAGATTAAGTGGACAGATTGTCTACAGCAACACCGGAATAAAGGACAAATTTTTAAAACTGTTTGATGAGTCGGACTCATTTCCTGTAGTTGGCTCCACCCTCTGTGATGCAGTGCTTGACTTCTGGTGCTTGCAACCTGAACTGGGAGCTGTATACTCCCAGCACCTTGCAACCCTAGCAGGAGCCTCTCCACTGTGGCTGGAGATGGGCACACAAATGTGCATTGTCAGAACCCAGCTCTGCAAACGCTTCAGCTGGAAAACAGTCTTCAGTCCTATGAACGGTCTCACTGACATTTTACATTGCACGCAGCAGTAAGTGTCTGAAGGATCAGGCTCTTAGTGATTAAGTGATTACAGGTACAGTAGTTAAGATTCAAAACAATGCAGGACAGGGAAATGCAAATCATTCTGGTCTCTCCTAAAGTAAGTTCAAAAAATCCCCAAATCAAACATCAGTACCTAAAATTAGATCCACAATCAAGTGACAGAGATTACACAACATTCATTACAAGGTTTGCCAGGATTTCAAGCAGAAAAGACCCGGAAGGAAATACAGATCTACTCATTAGGAGTTTAGTATCACACTGAATAAATTACTTTTTAAAAACATCTTGCATTACAGGGAATATATAATCTCAGGGGAACGAAACTGTCTCTGAGCAGCTAACACTTTTGGCAGCAGCCCAAGATACCATGAAGCACAAATCACACAAATGTCAGGATTTGTGTAAATTCTATGCTCAACATCTGCATGAGCTTTCTTCCTAACTGTAAAAAACATCCTATCTGATGCTTTGTTTCTTTGCCCAAAATTCAAACATCATGTATGTTATCAGACACAGACAAATTATGGCTATTCTTTGAATCTGAATCTTTGTGTCCCCTCACTCTACGGGATATGTAACCTCACACATGACAGGCCATGTATTGGCTGTCAATTGCAATATAAAACCAACAAATAGAAGGACAATTACAATGCTGGGTTGATTTCTTTTTTATGAAGCCGTTATTTACCTCCTTAAAGGGCTTGAAGTTCTGTTAAAAATTAGATGTTATTACGACACAGTTTTTATCAAGGACTAGAAATGTGATTATTTGGACATTATAACAGTCTATAAATATTTAAAGCATTAAACCCCAAAGGGGGTTAATATAATACAGGAAAGTAACACTAGAACTACTAGGGTGAATTGTTGAGTGGAAAAATTGAAAAGTTTGAATATATTTGAATGTGGAATAATCTCCCAATAGGACAGAGCTGATACTACATTACTTGACATTGTTTCTGTGACAATCCCAAAAGGGCATTCAAAATTTACTGAGTTAAAACATGTGAGATGAGACACACATTAGAACATGAAACTGATTACTTGCGGAAACTGCTATAAACAGAGTCCATCAACCTAATACTAAGGGTAATGAGTTCATCATTGTCAGTAAATTGTATACTCGGAAATATTTGGTTGAGAAAAAAAAAAAAACCAACAAACTCAAACACTTTGGTTTACATCTCTTAAATTTCACACCCGGATTATGGACACTTTCTTGGTCATCCACCCCTCCTCTTTCAAAACTAAGACATACACCCACTTCAGTGCCTGTAAAACTGGTAGCACCTGTACACCATGCCAGGATATTAAAGCTGTTCCTATCATTTTATCAATGCTGTTGAGATCTCTGTGCAGGAGAGAGACGTAACCACCACTGTGGTGTGGTTTCTGACCTTCTTGTTAGCAGCTCAGCTAACTCAGCTGGCTGGTTCAGAGTTTTTAAGAGTGCAAACCGACAACAACATTCTCTAAATGTTGGACTAAGCAATTTCAGAGTGCATATTTAGCTTACTGCCTTAATTCCTTTTTCTTTCAAGTTGCCTGGTAAGAATGAAATATTGTGCTTTAAAAAAAGCTGATCCTAGGCAGACAGACAGCATTTATCTAAACATGTAGTACACAATGCAGGCTTTGCTTGGGCAAGGGACACTCTTAGTCTGGACACATGATATCAGCAGTACTAGGATCCTAACATAATCCTAACTACTTTTTGCTTGAGTCGCATTAAGCCCTCCCAAAGTAAGCCAAAAATTATATATGGGTAGTTTTCTTGTTAAATCCTCTGTTACCACTCAGAAATTTTATGCTGTGGATTTTGAGAACATTACACTTGCTCAGGATCTATAGATGTCCCATATTGCTAAATGCTTCCCTCCACAGGGATTTCTGTACATCCAGGATTTTGAAAGGACCAACACAAAGCCCTTCAGTGAGAGGTAGAGGTTCCAGGTGCTATAGCAAGAAAGAAGTAGGAAGCTCAAATGCGTCTGCCCAAGAGAAAAGTAGCAGAAAGGCAGCTCTCAAATTTCTGGGGCATTGTGAATTCAGGAGGAGGATGAAATACTGAGGCAGCAGGTGAAAAAAAAAAAAAAAGTTTATTGAAACCCTCACTAAAGGTTTTGTTTATTTTCTATTTAGAGAATGTGGTTTTCATAGTACAAATAAACATCACCACATGGTGGATGAGGTCTCTGTCAGAAGGACAGATTATTGCTGAAGGCAGACCACTGCACATTTTCATGACATCAAGAGAAAGGAACAAGGAGAGTTTAGCTGAGCACAAGTAACCCACATTTCCTCTGGCAGTGTCAGTTTTTAGCTTCCAGTCTGAAAACTATGCCTTTTTGTTCTTCACACTTACCAGCGTGAAGTTGTCCCACTAACCCGTTCAACCCTGTCCATTCTCTGTGGTCCTCAATCGGTTCACATCTTATTCAGATTGTCGAGATACTCAGTACTTCTCTGTTAGTCATCTTTGGATTGTTTTCCTACCTGAATCCCGGATTGCACAATGGGTATGATTGCCGCTTACCCAATGTTTGTTATAAAACCTGTGACAGCATTTTTTCCTTGCTGAAAAGGGAAATAGCATTTTATTTGAGGTACTGTGCTGAGTGTCAACATGAGAGGTTTTTTTAAAAGAGCTGAGAAGCATGCTGTCAGGAAAATGTTTCCAGGCCTACCTTTCCTCCCACATCCAACTGTGTTGAAATAATTGAATGCTATACCACTAGTACTTGGGAAGAGGCTGACTAGCAGCAGCTAATTACTGCTCAATCTGTCACCCTCAGCAGCTATTGGTCTGAAACGCACCTGCTGGCATGGAGGGGCACAGTTTGCAGTGCAGTGCTCTCGAGGAAACTTAATTTTCAGGGTCTTCCTTGGGAGGCAGTGACTGGGACAAGGACTCCACATATCAAGATCCTATCATAGAGGCTGGTACCGTCATACCTAACTCAGCAGATGGCCTTAACACCTTGGCTCTGAGCCTCTCCAGGTCAGCCCTGTCCTGCTGGGGACCCTGGATCAGCCCATGGAAAGGAGAAGGTGGTTACTAATTTCTTCCTGCTCCATCCCTCTGCAGCAGAGACTGAACCCAGCTCAGTGGTACTGGATATTAGTTTCTGCTTTCCTCCCAGTTTGCTGCTGCAGTAGCAAAGAATTGGCAGAGGGCCTTCTGTATCATATTTGATCTGTTGACACTTGCAGCAGTGCTGGGCTCTAACACTGTAGGAGTTTCCGTCTGGAGAAATATGGTAGCCCTTCCTGCCTCCTCATTCCACTCCCTGCGGAAAACCTCCCTCTTGTTTTCCCAAATTCTAGGCCAAATAAAATATACCAAAATAACACTGGAGACAGAGAAGGAATCTCTTGCCTCAAACTTGGCCTCGGAGCAATACATGCAACCATTACTTGTCTCACAAGTGAAGTCACGCGGGTGGAATCCAGGCAGGGTTTAATCAGCGGGGACTGCAGGTTCACCCTGGCTGCTATGCAAACAGATATCCCCCTTGTTTGTGGTGGCCAAAATGACCACTTTTGTCTGTTTTCATGCTAGGTTGAGTTCATGAGAGTCCAGGCAT
Organism: Eurystomus gularis; assembly: GCA_013400335.1. NCBI lineage: Eukaryota > Metazoa > Chordata > Aves > Coraciiformes > Coraciidae > Eurystomus > Eurystomus gularis. The sequence continues at coordinate 246,695 of VZZY01013897.1, forward strand.
TATACTTTTCATCTGGCTAACTTAAAACTTTCTAGGAAAAAAAATGCCAGAAGGTCTTGGAACTGTGGTGGTGTAGCTGCCTTCTGGCCAGTGTGCTGGGACATTTCACGGTTGCATGGAGAAGGGGCAGGAAAGCAATACTTTCATCAGAATTGTTAGAGATACTGCCTCACTCTTAAAGCTTTTTATTACTTCAGAGATGTTTTACTGAGTAATCACATAATTCTGCTGTACTCGTATAATGTATTCAACATCTGACACGTGAGCCAGAGGGTGGCTCTTCTATAGTATAACCTGCCCTCTACAAAGCAAGCATTATTAACCCGTCCATGCAGAGCACGGCTCTTTTAGAGGAAGCCTCCTGCATGTGGAGCAGCAAGACCCTGCACAGAGATACTACAGAGGACCCTTTCTTACAGTTCCTGAGTATCAATCCAGGCTCAAGCCTGGAATGTATCATTCTAGCCTCTCCCCATCAGAGAAGCTGGGATTTGGCCCTAAGCTGATGATATCATAGAGTACTGTTCTTTACTTAGAAGTAAGATAAGCATTATTATCAAGCTTCTGTCATCACTGTCTCACCTGGGGCTCCTTTAATGTGTCATACTGCTGCACAGTTAGATTAATGGTGCAGTCACTTTAAGGGGGGGGCTGTTCTCTAAAATGCAACTTCTCTTGTCTCTTTCTGCTGAGATGTATGTTTGAAAAGCATATTGCTAAGGAAAACCCTATTTAATTTACCCTAACTTATATGGATTTTCGCTCCTGTGTGCAATCAGTGTCAAGACAATATGTCTGGTAATAATGAATAGCCACGTACTATTTGCTGCAACTTCAGCTCTTTTTAGAGAGTTTTAATCTCTTCCCAATTTCCATCTGCCTCCTGTTCTAACAAAGGCCATATGGCTCTTCAGAGCCACCTATGCACACTAGTTAGGTGGGATGCGAGTATTTGAAGTAGCACTGTTCTTCTGAGGAAGTTTCCATTTCATGTATAGACTGAGAATGGGGTTACCAACTGGTAGTGGACACTTCTAGGATATAGAACTTAAAGGCTAAAAGGGAGCATCACTTCATTCTAAGTGGGCACCCTGTTTAACCCAGGCTGCACAATGACACCTGTTCTTTCACTCCCATATAAGGCTAACTGGTTGAACCACATTGAAATCAGAGAGGTGTGCAGTATCTGAACAAAGTTCTGAAGATGCTCTTCTGCAACTTGTCTCCAGCCCTCTGTGGGTGTTGTCAAATCAGCTAGTACAGGCAGCAAGCTAATTTATACCAGGTGAAGTGCTCAGCCTCCATTTTCTCCTCCTTTCTCTTCTGTTCCTTTCCTCCTCTGGTGTGGTCTACTGTTTTCAGTGGATGCAAATTGCTTGTAAAAATGTATATATCAAATTTGTTATCTTAGAAGAAAGTTCTCTCTAATGGTCTAGCAGCATTGTCTGGCAGATGTCCAGGAAAGAACTTCAGATCACTAGCTAGGCTTTCACTCTTGACTGTAATGTGCTCTTAAAAAACACTTAAGTGCTGATCATAAGACCCTTACTTGTGGATCTATCAGTTACAACAACCACCTCCAGATCACAGCGGTTCGTAAAGTGTGCTCTGGGTATCTACAGAGACTTCAGGGTAACAATTGCATGAGTTTTCTTAGGATCATTGGTTAAGCAACAAGAATAATTATGGTTTTTAAAAGTCAAATAATAAAATGTGGAGGGAATCCAGCACTTGTCCACCTTTCCTGCTACACAAGTCCTTCTTCTCTTACCTAATTTCCTCCAGTGTGAACTCCAGGCTTCCTCAACTAATTCCTGAGGAACAGCCTTGCTCCGGTGTTTGTATCTTATGCCTCACACTTTTTTATTTTTCCTATAGGTGTTATGGCTGAGATTTTTCACTTTTTTGCTTCTTTTCATCACATTCTCTTGCTCTTGCACTCGGCTCTTCCTGGTTAACTGGCTCTCCACCTCTGTCTGCCTTCCCATGCTGCCATCCCACCTTGGGTGTCATCACCACCTGCTCTCTCCTCTGAGCCTGCAAATCCTCCATCAATGGAGACCTTTAAGAACTGGTTAGACACACACTTGCCAGAAATAGCATAAGTACAGTCATTCTGCCTTAGGGCAGGAAGCCAGTTAAAGGACTTACTGAGGCCCCTTCCAGACCTGCATCTTTCTGATTCTATTATACTTTGCATTAGTGGGAGAACAGTAATGGACACACTTCTTGGCACAAATGTTTCCAAGCGATTGTTATCTTGGACTCTTGGGCTTGCAGCTGGAGGTCCTTTTGGCTGTCTGCAGGGTAGCACAGGCTGCAGCTAGTGCCAAGGCTCAAGCTTGCCATTTCAGCTTCAGTGATGACTTAAACATCTGAGCTTCTCTCCATAAAGTTATCAAATTACTTTCATTTTCAGTCACTCTATATTTTCCAAGTACAACGACTGTCAATACTTATTATAATAGGGGTCTTTCCCTTGAACTTCCCTGTTAGTCATCAGCTATTCCTTTCCACTTTGATTTTAGATCTTTTGAGGCAAACGTCACTCCTGTGCACTAAAACTGCACAGCCCTCGCAGAGATCAGTTGGACTGCGTATACATAACTGAGAATAGTTTCATTCTTTTTGCTGTGTTGCGTGGGTTTTTTTCTCACTGTCACGCCATTCGGATTATATTTGTATTCGTCTTTTCTGGTAATTCTGCACTTATCGTAGGCAGCATACAACGCTGCACAGTACATCCTGCAACCATTTTGAGTATGACTACTCTGCCAATCAGCAGATGGATTTGCTGTCAGGTATACATGTAGGATATCCTACTTAAGGAATTCAAAATTTAACTTTCTGTTGTTTTAAATTCCTTGGTAAATAGGTTTATTAAAAGTAAAAAAAAAATGCTTTACCGCATGTAAAAACATTTTAGAATGAATACCCCATTATACACATCCAGCTGCAAATTGCTGTTATCTGCTCAGAACAATTAGCCTATTATAGATCCTCTTAAAACCTGATTCCAGCCCATCATCTTGGAGCCTGAAGTATAAAGCCATCCATGAACTTCCTTATACTTCAGATCAGCCTGCAAAACCAGCTTAGTGTTCCAGCATCCTTCGCAATAGGGTTGCTCATTATCAGCTATCAGCTTTTGTGCTAACAGTTCCACACTGAGTACAAAAAAGAAGCCAAAGACTTTGCCTGTGGTTCTCTATTATTTTAAGCACTCTGGACTGAACTTACATTAATATTGTTATTGGTGTACTTACAATAATAGTCAAAAGAATAGATGACTGGAAAAAGGTGAGGTGGTTTGGGGAGGAGGAGGAAATGCCAATGCTGCTGGAAAAACAATTAAAAAAAAAAAAAAAACCAACAGTGTTTCAGTGAGGCAGATTTTACTGTTAACAAGCACCACTGACTTCTATGGAGTTGCTCCTAAATTGTACTAAAAGAACTGAGGAGAGAGTAGCAATTTTATAGAGGTAGAAAACACTTCAAGGATATTAAAAATTTCAGAGAAAACGGATCTCTGAAACAATCAGGAGAAGCTTTCAGAACTCTAGTACAGACAGTTCAAAGCTCAAGAGGCTTTCAGGCTTGTGTAACCCTCTGAAGTAAATCCATGCAGCTCACTGGGCAGAGAACTCACAAAAGACATTTTCAAAACCAAAGGTCTGACTACTATACAGTTTCCTTAGAAATTAGGTTGTCCCTGTGCTGTTGGCCAGTCTATACTTACCTTTAAAGTACAATACGATGGGTACTTATGGGTCATAGCAATTAATTTCTTTTCTTTTTACCTATTCCTTGAAAGTATTTCTGGCTAGCATTTAGTCTGAGAGGGAATTTGTAAGTGTAAAGTATGATTTGTTTTTTAAGTTGTGCTCTATTTTGTTTCCTTACATTCCTTTTTCTGAAGTTCAGTTTTCTAATTGTTTTTGTTATCCATTGGACCTTTGTTATGCTGGAATACAGGAACACCTCGGATTTATTTAGGCGGGGACAAAAAACTCTGAGAATAAAATCTTGTGATGTGGATTGAAGTTATTTTTCTCTCCATTGCTTCCAAAGAAAAGCTATTTGTTGTCACACCCTGCTGCACACGTGAGACAGCACACAACAGGCTGCCCATACCAACAAAGATGCTCCTCCGTCTCCCAGTGCTGCTGGTAGCACCATCCCTCTCTATGTACAAAGTCCCCTTTTATGTCTAGTTTAGGGTTATGGAAAAGTAAATTGCAACTTTTTGTTTTAGGTAGGGGTGGCGGAAGGGCACACTGTCCTTCTCCTCCTGCTGCTGCTTATAGCAGGGCATGCTGGCCCTCTAAGAAGCCGGCAGAAGCAGCTGGTCCAGCTTCACAAGGAAAAATACACAGGTGCTGGGAATTTGCCCGAGGGCCTGGGTCCCAGCTGAGAGATGCAAATAAGGAGGAGTAGATGCAATGCTTCATTAGGGGCTGGACACACAGACCTGTCCAACAGTCCAACATAAAGGCAGCCCTTCCCCTAGGGTATCCAACAGGCACTTCTGCCTGGGCAGAAGCACGACAGGTTTTTCTCCTATTTGGTGGGTTGAATTATTCCTTTCCTTTGATTCATTATGGGGAAAAAAGCTTAAATTGAGATGCTTTTAGGCAAATGCCCATGGTGTTGTTTATCATAAGCTAGCAGGAGGCAAGACTGTCCTGTGGTGGTAAAAAGAAGGAACTTTCCTCTATCAGCATCACCCCGGCCAAACTGCTTGTAAAACTATTCTGCTTTCTTCCCTCTGTTTTCTCCTTCCTGACTGAGGGATGCATGTTCCCAGCAGCCCTCAGTGATGAGTGAAAACGTCTGATTGTGATGTTTCAAATCAGGGAGCAGGTAGTGAAGGCTCAGAGCCTCTGTCTGCAGGCGACCAGGATAAAATACCAGTTCCTATGAATGCTGTTTTCATTCAGTTGGCTGGTGATGTCTGACAAGAAAAAATTCTAAAATAGTTTTTGAGGAAGAAGAACTGCTCCTGAAACAGTAATTCTGCTGTAAAGAGAGGGGGAAAAAAGGGAGTCAAGATGAAGCTTGATAGTTATAAATAGTGGATTTTAGAAATCCTATTTCAGGCATCTATAAGCAAGATTGTTACCTTATCACGTTAACTCATAATCCGCAATACGCTTTGTGTTTGCTATGAATTATATACAGGGAAAGACTATGATTCTCCTTTGCCTGTTTAGGTCTTGGTGACCTTGTAACTCCTACATGATAGACAGTCACAGATGCCTGATATAACCGGGCATCACAGAATCACAGAATTGCCTGTATTGGAAAAGACCTTTAAGACCATTGAGTCCAGTCATTAA
>VZZY01013897.1:252140-277886 GCA_013400335.1 Eurystomus gularis
AGCCTCTTTTTCTCCAGGCTAAACAACCCCAGTTCTCTAGCCGCTCCTCTTAAGACTTGTGCTCTAGAACCTTCACCAGCTTTGTTGCCTTTCTTTGGACTTGCTCCAGAACCTCAACGTCCTTCTTGTGGTGAGGGGCCCAAAACTGAACACAGTGCTTGAAATGTGGCCTCACCATTGCTGAGTACAGGGGTAAAATCACCTCCCTAGTCCTACTGGCCACACTATTCATGCTACAGGCCAGGATGCCGTTGGCCTTCTTGGCCACCTGGGCACACTGCTGGCTCATGTTCAGCCAAATGTCAATCAACACCTCCAGGTCCCTCTCTGCTGAGCAGCTTTCCAGCCACTCCTCCCCAAGCCTGTAGCGTTGTTGGGGGTTGTTGTGGTGAAGGTGCAGAACCCAGCATTTGGCCTTATTGAAACTCATACAGTTGGTTTTGGCCCATTGATCTAGTCCGTGTAAATCATAGTCGGCATTTCCACAACACTGCAAAATGCTTTTGTTATCCTATTCCTTGGCTCCAAAGTCCAGGCTTTTTTTGTAAAAAATATAACAAAACAAAACACCCTTCATATTAGTTAATGGGCATATAAAAAAAAAACCTGTTTTCCTTTGGGAGCAATGTTTTTTTAGCATAATGACAGATTTCACTAGGAAAGTATTCCATGTATTCCAAAATAAACTGTTAGCATTTTAAGCCATTTCTGTGGGTTTCTATCTATTATAATCTAATCAGAACTATTTTTAGAACACCAGTGAATAATAATATTAGACAGAACTGATCTCTGAGATAATTTGAGACTCCCTAGTTTCTGCTAGAGAAGCGTATCATAAAAAGCACCATCACAAATTTGCCCCTTTGTTACGGAGGCTGCCAGAGAGATCAAGGATTTAGAGGGCCTGCCATTTGAAGTCTCTTCAGTTTGAAGATGTACTGTCAGGGATCAGTATGGAGAAGGCTTTTGTTCTGCTGCTGGAGTAAGTGTTTGTAGATGAAAGGAGAACGCCTGCGCTTGGGCCATCAACCTGACACTTTTCAAGATGTGAAATTCACTTAGAACTAAGCTGGACTGAAAGATAACATATATTTATTTTTCCTGTGCTTATTATCTTCTGGAGCATCCCAATCACTTTGTAAATGAATACCAATACATAATTAACCTTCTGGAATGGAGGATTTACAGCATAAAGAGCAAATATTTGAAACTGTACAAGCATGGTAGCTGAGTGAGAAAGATCTGAGACTACATTATTGTCACAGGGGATGTTTCCATTTCATTCAGTGTGTTTCAATCTGGTCTTAAAACTTCTGGAGCACAGGTTTTTGGACACCTGCCACTAAGACCCATGTCACAGAACCATCATCCTAACGGACTTTTAAAAACATGATAACAATGTTATCCCTTATTACTTGAGCAACCCCTTCAGATCCCAGATAAAATACAACGGATAAGACAGCAGAAAGAGGAAATATTTTTAAAGCCACAGAGATTATTTTAGTTTTTTAATATCTTTGACACCATTTACTTATGCAATAGAAAATACTTTTTAAATGCACTTTCTTTGGTAACACTGAAAAAATGAGTATGAAAAGAGGAGAAAGGATGGCTCACTTTAAACCTTCAGCTTATGTTGTTAGATTCTCAACACTCCTGGGTACCTCACTTTACCTATCATCCAAAGCCCACATATATTCCTGTCAAGGAACAACTGCCCTTATGCTGTATTCTCTGTCCAAAGATCTCCAAGCACCTAATGAAATTCACCACCTGATTATTTACTGTATAGACAAAGAGCATTTTGCTCACCTGCAATTCAGCCACCTCTAGGATGAAAGACTATACTTTAGCCAGAGAGCATGTATTACCTGAGGGAATCTAAGCATGAAGTACTAGATATCACGTTCTTAATAAAACTAAGAGGGAATTTTAGACAGAATTTAATTAATTACCCTTCAAGGATGTTATCTGGATAAGAGAGATTTACAAAGAAAGTGATACAGGATTTTAACTGACACGACTAGTTAAGTCCCTGGTTTTACTTCTGAGCTGAAGGCCACAACTGTAAAAAACACTGCCTGCTAAATAACATGTTGGAGATCAGAGGAAAGTACGGCCAACACTGTTTTTAATATTTTTTTAGGAGAAAAGGGACTAACTCTGTCTGCATTTTGAATACCTCGTGAGAAGTATTTTTGCCTGGAGAAACAGACATAATAAATGACCATACTGATGTAATCCCACCGGTCGGTGTCTGCCACAAGATCTCTGCTTTGTGCCAGAGGATCTGAGTCAGCTATGAATCCCTGGGAAGTAAGGCTGCTATCAAGTGTGGCACCCTTTTCCCCTCTCTTCTGTCTTGGCAGACCCCTGCTTCATGGCTCAACCAGGATGGACACACTGTCACTTGGAAATACCAATACTTTTATTCATGCACATGCAGGGAAGGGTTGGATCTTGCTTCTGTTGCTTGATTTCAATGTGTTCTAGGGGGTGCAGAAGAAAGCGGGTACTCACTGAAGTAGATTCTGGCATCATTTGTACCAGTGTTAATGTGGGGTAGATTTCTGACATCAAGTGATCAACTCTAAATATACTGCAGTATAAAGGAGAACAAATCGTGACTCTAAAGTACTACATTTACTGTTGCTGCCTGCAAGACTGTCAATGCTTTAAGAAGTGTTTCAAAACATTTATAATCCCAGAAGACTAATTTAGCAACAGCTCACCCTTACAAACTGTAAGTTAATTTCTAATGGAATACACAGTAGAATGCTGTTGGTGCTCTCTGGTCGTTTTTTTCCCATTCATTCTTTTCCCTTACCTGCAGTCTAGTCTTCATCAGCAATAGTGAATGAAGACTTAAAGATGGGAGAAAACAATTCCCCTTAACTTTCATGATTGGTAAAGCTGCCTGAGACCTTTTGAACAGATGACTTTGTGAGTAACTTGCTATAGCCTGGCTATGGTAGCCAGGTCTCAGGTTTAAGCACAGAATAATGCAGGTGATCAGAAACAGCTTGGGCTTCCCTGTTCACACAGGGCTTGGTTGTGCAGGTTGACGAGAGTAGATGGGTTGTTCAGTCGCATTACTCATTCAGCTAAAGCTCAGCACTTTGTTTAATGCTTTGCTGTGTAAGATTGGAGTGGCCAGCACTCTGCAGATTTGAACCTGTTCTTCCTACCACATCAAAGGAATCTGGATACTGGGGCAGATTGGGATCTCCCACCAGTTTTAACTGGTATGTACTATGTGATAACTGGTCTGAACTATGTGCAATAACTATGTTACTTAAGATCTCCAAGCACCTAATATGAGCACTAAGTGAGTTAGCCTGTAGTGAGCAACAGGCTCATAATCATAAGAGCAACAAAGCCCATAATATTTTGAAACCTGTAAGTAATATAGTGATTGGGCAACTGAAATATTATAAAAGTGACTGAAAACCCAGAAGTTGTACAAAATCTGTGGGTAACATTGTATATTAAGCATCAGTTGTTATACAAGCTAATACTGAGCATAACGCAATGATCCTGTTAAGGAGCTACTGCAACAAAAGTACTTATATTAGGAAGGATTTATAACTTCATTTCCCAATGGTAATCAGAAACAGTTCTGTAGAAGTAAATGCAGTTATACTGGTGTAAAAGCCCAGAATTCATACTACGAGGCAAAAGAAGATTGTGTGTTATTTAGTGAATCCCTGCAATCTTTTTTTTTTTTTTNCATATTCCCTCATCTCACAAGCACATCTGGTGTTTTAGGAACATTGTATTCAACAGTGGTAAAAGGACACTAGGGCCAAGAATAACAAATGAAAAATGAAAACACTGGGGCCTAATGCTGATCTCATATGGGTGTAAATCAGAGGGATTCCAGCAAAGCCTTTGGAACCACACCAGTGAAATACTTGTGTCAGATTCAGAGTGAAAACTGTAGAGACTAGTGATTTTCATCAAGTAAGACTCACTGTCAGGCCTGAAATTCTCCCATTCCACCGGGAAATTTTACTGCAAAAGATCTTTAAAATAGCTTCTCACAAATGCCGAGGAAGTGACAAAGCTAAAGCAAAAAATGCTTTAGTAGTTCTTGTGTCTGCACCACATGATGTAAAATACCTGTCAAACCAGATTAATCACAAGTTTTTTACTTGCCATTTGCAGCACAAAAAGGAAGTTTGACAGCAAATAAATATATATTTTGCACATAGTTACTGGATTAGTACATGGTTGCTCTTAAGCCCTTCAAAGACAGAAAAAGTCTTTCCACTGACTGCAGGGTGGGTTATCCTCGGTAACATGAACTTCTGAATAATATACATTATTGCACTTTGTATTTCTGGTCTTGACCTAAGGCATTGCCATAACCACAGTACTTGTAACACTTGGTGATTTAACTAAATAGACTGTCTTTAAAATGTCAACAGATTTCAGCTGCTTGTTGACAAAATTGTTTGAAGACCAGACATTAAAACCTCTTCATCCTCATTTACTGTAGGGAGATCCTAGCGGTGAGGAATGATGTATCCATAAATGTTTGTACAGAAACTATTTTTGAGCCTGAAAATTCTGTTTTCCCTTGAAACTCCACAGCAAGAAAGCAAAAGTACATTTGAGACACAGATCCAATAACTGCATTAAATTTCCTAATCCCACCTTCCACCATAGAAATCGATTATTTAGCCTTGATGCTGTACACTTGTCAGAGCTAAATCACATCAAATTAGAACCATCACAAAAACATGGCTCTTCCTCTTCATAGGAACATGATGCCAAAACATCAGTAATCTTTGTATGATTGTCAGGTGCTGCTGTTTTAATTTCATGCCTTTGTACTTGTATTTCTACCTCCTTAAATAACTTCCCTCCTCCCTCCTGTTTCAAATATTGGTGGAATCTCCCCCTCCCCTGCTGTCTCCCTTCAGGGCTGCTGTAAAGCTAACTGTAGACAAGAGGACTTGCCGTGGATTTAAAGGGGCTTTGTAGGAGGTACTCACTTTAGCTATCCTCCACACACTTTGCTTTTAAAACACTTCTTTGCAAATTATGTCTTTCACAGTGTTGCAGTAATTGCTGCGTGAGTTGACTGCACTTCATCAATCCTTGGTGACAAGGCAGACCACTGAGAATGATGCTCCAGGTCCTGCCATACAAAATCTCTCCCTATTTTTCTCCACTGTCCTTTAGGTGAAGATGCCCTTTTAATGTCCACTTTGCCAGATCAGTATGCTGCTTGCTTTGTAAACAGAGGAATAACCTACTCAGGCTTGCCCCTTGTTTGACTTTGTATTCAATGAACATCAAGCCAAACAGCAGCTAGAATGCCTGACCTTAAAGACTGAAGTTCAGAAGGAAACACTAAGATCTTGAGGCAAAGGGTTTCATATTACTGGCTCCTGTGTCTTTCATTGATTAGACGTTTTACAACTGATAGTGGGTTTCAAGGTTTATTTGGAAACTTTGTCAGAAAGGCAGAGGTGGGGGAAGGGGGAGGGAGAGAGCAAGCAAGGGTGAGGGTTTCTTTTATATTTAGTGTGTGGCATTAAGATGGGAATAAACAAAGGTGGCAGAAGGGAATGCCATTAACATACCATTTCCAGATCTACCCCTCTGCTTATCGTTGGGTCAGTTCTCTGCAGCAGTAGGTGGGGAGGTGGGGGTGGGTGCTGGAAGAAAGGAGGGTGCAAGAGAGGGAGTTTGGGAGTTGTTCTTTGTAGAGGATTTGTTCGCTTTCTGCAAAATGTCTTCAACTCCAGCTTAAAAAGTTTGGACTTGATGACCCTGGAGGTCCTTTCCAACTGTAATGATTCTGTGATTAAGCAAATGGGAGTGATCTGAATATTATGAATTAGCCTGTATGAGTAATGCACGATTGCATTTAAGCTTCAAATTCTAGGTCCTTGGGAAAATGTCATACAGGTGAAATGCCACATGGGGAACTTTGCAGCATTTGTTAACAGCATGCAAATAGTGCCCATGACAAGATCTTCTGCCAGGTTCAGATTCAGGAAAGACTCAGTTCAAGCAGAGAGGAACACCAGGAAAAGTAGCAATACAGAAAGAAACAACAAGGGGAGATCCTTATTTTGCCCAGCTCCAAAGGGCCAGATTCAGAGGAGGTTTCCAGAAGAAATGCAAAGGAGCATGTAAGAGGGGGTCTTAATTAGATGAGCTTTCCAAGCTTTACTCTGGAAAATGGCTTTCAAAGCTGCCAGGCACACTGCTGATGCCAAAGTCAGATACGGACCAGGGCCATAAGCACTAAAGTCAGTGGAAATATCCACAAGGAAATTTAGATTGCAGCAAGTTTTAGGTTCAGAAGTATCACTGAAGATGTTTTGATAATCACTGGAGGACTCAGTAAAAAAGAATGTGTTATGACTCTCTAAAAGACCATGCAACAACGATCATGTAATGGGGGGTGTGCCTGTGTGTGTGGGCATGCACGTGCGTGCCTCCTGACCCACTGGTGTTGAAAAAGCTTCAAGTATCAGTCTGTCTTGAACTAATGAGACAAAAAGAGAGCATGAAGCAACCTGTAATTTCTGTAGGCTGTGGCTGAGGTGTTAGAGAGGGGGCGTATACTGGAATGCACATAACCCTTTTCTAACCTCTCACACCTTCCTGTGTAGAAGATAAGAATTGACATTGGAGTTATTTGTCCACTTGAGCTCTCAAAGAGCTCAAGGAAGTGGCGGTCAGGCTGTAGTCTGACTGAGCTCCCTGTTTCTTGAGCGGTATCTTCTCCTGCCAGGCCTGTTGTTAATGAATGTTCTTAATCTACCTTTCCAGTGCAGATGTTTGACTAAAGAAGACAAAATCCAACAGTCTAGCACCCAGGGAAGAGTGTTCAGGCTTGAGAAGCCCTTCTCCAAGCAGGACATGGTTTCATCACACCAAATCCTTCCTTGAGAGCCAAAGCAAATCTGGGCGGCTGGGTTTTCTGGGAATTATCAGTAGCTGGTTACATGAGCTTCAGCTGGTGCTCAGGAGGTGAGCTTGAACTCCCTGCAGCCTGATCCACCTTTATTCTCACTCTAACTGTGCCTTACCACAGCATTTTTAAGAGTTGAAGAGTGCTAAAAGAATCTTTTTTGTCTAGCGTCTGTCCTGGCCTTCTAGAGGGAAGTAGTGATTTTCCCTCAAGGACAAACAGAAAACTTGCACTTAGTCAGACACCACTGTAATTACAGTCTGTACTCCAGACTCCCATTATCAGTCCAAAAACTAGAATATTATTTCTCCATTATTTCTCACACTTGCACCCCTATGGCCATTTTCACCTGTGCTAATGCAGGCTGCCAACAGTTCAAAACTCTCCAATAATTCGACAAGAAAGAGTTCAGAGAGCAACAAGAACACTCAGAGATCTATGAAATATAACCTATGAGGAAACTGCAAAGGAATTTTTGTTTTCTTAAATATAGAGAAGACTGAACAGAGACATGATAACAGTCCTCAAAAATGTAAACGACTGCAGCAAAGAGGAAGGAAATAATCTCTTCTCTCCCACGTGGCGAGGATAAGAATAACAGGCTAAAATTGCAGCAGGGACTTTTTTTTATTAGCTATTAGCAAAACCATTCTAGCTGTTGGGATGGTGTTACTGAAGCTCTGGGATAGGCTGCCTTGGAAATCTCCACATCTGGAATGCTTTTGAAGCAGGCTGGAGCAATGTCTGTGCTAACGAGACAGGTACCACTGTGCTCTTGGAGAAGGAGAAGGATTTGGCAACTCCTTAAAATCCCTTATAGCCTTGCTTTCATATAGTTTAATGATCCATTGGATAAGTACATGTTCATTCTCTGGAGAATTTTAGAAGTATTACTTGCATCTTTGTGTTCTTTGTCTCTAGAACCTTCCTAGGCTAGTCCTGCCAACCAGGAGCTATAACCTTAATTGAAAGATAATGGGAGTAATGGCTGTAAAGACAACCACCAGTGAAATACAGAAAGTAGGACCTGAGAGATTAGCAAGGTCAGTCCCTGGCTGTGACAAGCAGCCATATCAGGTAATCCTTTTGGTAAAATCAGCAAACTGCATCTCCCATCTGATTCTGTTGCCTGTCCTTCCTACTCTCACTGGCTGGCTTCTCCAGAACATCAGCACTTAGGCAGCCAAGAACCTTCCTCTAATTTCTAACCTAGCATTTTTTCTTGGCCAGCTTATTAATGAGTTCCTGTGCTAATGCTGCATTTCCGTATCTTTAGATTTTTCCAGTATGGTGGATATGTATTTGGCATCAGTATCTCTCTTGTTTTTCATTCTGTAAGGCTAGAAAGGTTGAGCTGTCTTCATATCCTCTCAGAGGATCAGTAGCATAATAGATCAGTAGCACACTTGTTTCCTAGTTTTAAAAAGTGGTGGCCCAAAAGAGTGGAGAATGGGTGTCTCAAAACCAAACCCAAACCACTTTCATAACACAAAATCAAGGCCTGGGAAGGGTTAAGAAGTGAAGTTGCCCTATTATTTGGTCTGTTAGAAGTGTAGTTTTCCTACAAAAACTCCTACAGTCTTGGTTATGGTTCTCTCTTGAGTATCACAACAAATCTGAGAGTGGTGGAGAAGGGCAATTCTTGCATCAGTCTTTACACTGCATGGCCTACTTTCTTCTGCTATCAGTCTCTCCTGACTGGTACTGAAGCTCAAGAATTGCAGCTCTTCTTCCCATATCCCCTTTGCAGAGGCCAGCCCCACTGGTGGCACCAGCACTGCAACGCTGTGGTTACACATTCAGCAGCAATGCTGCTTGAACTGGCTTGCCTCCACCCTTCTCCACTCCCAGCTGCTTTTTCCATTTCCCACCAGGCGCCCTTCCTATTGCCAGCATAAGTGTTTGTGCAGTTATCTGCAGAACCAGGTCCGGGATCTGATCCCAGCCAAAAAAATAGCCTCCAATGTATTAATTTTTTTTCCCAGCTGGAAGGAGTTCTTCTGTCTGGTTTCTTGGGTGACTGCACATGCACTTTGGCTGGCATAAAGGAGGGAAGAGGATGGGGGTGCAAGTAAGCAACTTTGCCATGCATGCTCCTCCCAGGTGAATGTGGCTGATCCATGGAACCTCCCTTCCACTCTCAGCTAGCATGGGCTGATCTTGCAAGGAAAATCACATCTTTGTTCTTTGTCATGCCCCAGATGCTCCTCACTCTCCTTTCAAGGAACACGTCTCTTTCCCCATCTGTCTCTAGTATGCATTACCAGAAGGACTCTCTAATCCATCAACATTCATTAGAACAGCCAGGTTTTGAAGGTCTCCCACTTGTCTTGTGTTATAGAAAAAGATTGAAAGAGAGTTTGGGGGCTGTTAGGTCTAAAACTGGTGAGTGCTGCCACTCATGTGGCACAATGCCTTTTAGAAGTTGGGCTGCATTTTCTATGCCTTAAGCTTTGGACCATTACAATGGTGCATTCTTGCATTATAATTTATAGTTACTAGAAATATAGTTTGAAAAACGTAGTTCTCTGTAATTACATTTAGTAACAAATGAATCTTAGTTATAACTGTGGCACTCGCTAATTGGGCAGCTATTACAATTCAAGTTAAACCCACTCCCCTCTCTTCTCATGTTTTTTGGGTCTGAGTTTTGCTGTTAGACAAATAATTTCCAAAATAAATTTTATTTATTTGTAGTTTTCTCATTCTAATGTGTTTGGCACCAGACACTTCAAGGAAGGCCGATTACTACTACTATGCTTTGCAGGGAGACTATTTCATGTTATACTGGGACAGAGCATTGGGAACCTGGTTTGACTTCTTTCTGTAGGTATTCTGAGGATGTAATGCAAAATGATTACTCTCTGCAATAGCTCTCTGGAAAGCATGTAAAAAAAGATAAAAGTCCCTAGTATAGCATTTAGGTATACTAAAAAAAAAAAAAAGTTTTAAAAAGTGACAATGTTATGCAGTTTTGTCTGAAATTGGTACACTGGTGGTATTTGTTTACCTACTAAATGAAATGATAGATACTTTATTCCTGTCTGACCACTAGAAGATATTTTGGGCTTGTTTTTATGCTAAGGGAACATATAGAAAATAAAAAAACTTTGGCCAGGTTTCATGGGTCATTTGCTCGAAGCCTGTTCACAAAGAACCTTCACAACTTGAAGTCCTTTTAACTCCCAGGAGTGCCTCAACGCACATAGGGAACACCCACCTAGTGTAAATTATGTATTAATAAACAGTATTTATTTATAAACTGATCAATGATAGCATTTTTTTCATAGACTACACTAATAAAAGTACATTAAAACAGGTTATTATCTATATTAACATCTGTGCAATAGTATACTTGCAGGGAGTTTTTAGTTAATGTACAGATTCCTTGCCAGGAGACAAGTCAACAGTATCAGCAGATAGCTGCATTTTGGGTTAAATGCTCCTTGCATTTAAAAAAAAGAAAAAAAGAAAGAAAAAAAAAAAGAAAAAAAGGGGAGCAGTGAGTAGCCTCTTTCCCCTCACCTCCATTTCGCTGTAGGATTCAAGCAATCACTTTAGTGATAACAAGACACGGAATTTTTATTCAAAAGCAGGCACTATGAGCATGGCTTTTGATTGTAGAATCAGCCTCGTGGTTCCTGGTGCGCTTTTAGCCTTAGGCCAAACCCTAAAGATGAAATGAGCTGTATCCTAGCCCTGCTTTCCTGCATGACTAGCCCAGTCCCTAAACATATCTCACTGCTTCAGCTCAGACATCTATAAGTTAACAACAAAAAAAACCCCAACACTATTTGAGAGGAATGCAGAGAGGCTAAAATCATCAGCACTTTGAAATGAACTTGCAGTACTAAGCACTGGTATTTTCATTGCAGAATGAGGCCTTTTGCTGGGAAGCATCAATGCAACAGGATTGTACGCTGACAGACTTGTCAGCACTTTTAGTCAGGCTGGTGTACTAGAACATGCATTTGGCTAAACTGTTTAAATAGAATATGTTACTTACCATAAATTTTCTATGCTACTCTAACTACAGAAATTGCCCTTCAAAAGCCAAACATGCCTACCTGATCCACAGGTAGTACAGAGTAGCAGTTTCCCTAAAATCTAGAGAATTACACTGCTTTTTCTGCCTGAGGAGTCCACCTAATAATAACAACATATTTTTCTACACTATGACTTGATTCTGGCTGCATACATTTCCATTCCAGTGTCGTTCACAGTTGCGTTTAACTTAAGCAGAAAACAAGATTTACTTCCAGCCGAGACCAGACATATCAAATTCAACTTAAAAAAAGTGTTGCCAAGGGGAAAGGAAGGGCATTTTGCCTGGGGAGAAAAATGAGAAGAAGGGACTATAAAGAAAGTCAAGTGCAAATTTTATCAGAGCTATAACAAATCTTTGCAGCAGCCGCAGCTAGCAAGTACAACTTTCATGGACCTAACCTCTTCAACTGTTAGTTTTTCCTCCATATGCCCAGCTGTGCGCTGGTGAGAGAGGGAGAGCTTGAGATCAGTGCTGTGGCTGCACGGCCCATGCCAGGAACCTCTTGGTACACTGGCTGCATCACCACGTCCCAGCCCAAGTGAGCTCATGAGGCTCAGCTGGCCTCGGAGAGGTAGCACAGACACGTAATGAACACAACTGTCATGGAAAGTCTAAGAGGGACGCTTGTTCCACGGGCTGCCTGGACAATGAAGAATTGGCGTGCCACCCCCTCTCTCGCCCCCCAGCTGATGCCAAGACGGGCGGCCGGCCGCCGCCAGATGAATAGCAGGTCTGTTCCAGCAGCTGCGCGTCCCGGTCCAGTGAAGAGAGAGTCTCCAGGAGCGCAGAGTGCCCCGCTCTGTGCGCCGTCTGCAGAGGAAGAAACCTGGGGGTAAAAGGATGGCCTCAGAAGGGGAGAGCATCAATCTCCAAGTGAGTCCATCTTGGGGAAATACCCGTGGGAGGGAGAAACGGGAGGGAAGATCCTGGGTTTGGGGGAAATATCCACTGCTCATATCATTCGCTCCTCAGCTTTGGCAGCCGATTTCACTTGAAAACTCAGTGCTGCTTTTTTCCTCTGTTCTCCTTTGATGAAAAGCTAGCGGCAAGATCTCTGCCTTGTTCTGCCAGGAGCTGTTATGAGTTTTTTTCCAAAAGAGTGAGGGTAAGAAGAGGGGTCTTACTAAAAAGAACTGCTTTTTGTGGGAAGGTGGAGCAGCACAGGCAGAAGTTAGCCTTCAGCTCTCAGAAGGAGGCAGCACATACTTTACAAGCTTCAAAATCTGAGCTTTTCCTCATCTCACAAAGCCTTTCTCTGTTTGGCACAAAGTGCTCCCAATCTGGAGAGGAGGAAAAGAAATAAATACAGCTAATGCTGAGGGAGCGCAGAGGCCAGGGTTTCCTACGTAGGTTTTATAGAGAAACAAAAGTTCTTGGTGAAGCTCTTTCGGTTCTCTGTGTTCCTCTTCTGAGTGTTTGTGTTTTTTAAGAAGGGTGTTTCTTGTGCTCAGCATGTGTTCTAGGAAAGGGCAACTACCCAAGGGTTTGGAAAAAGAAACTATTAGAGATGAAATGGAATCAAAAGCCTAGATCACAAACACCCGTCAAACCTCAGAAGTTCATGTCCAGATCTGCACTTCAGTTGACTCTGGAGAAGGGAAAAATTGCCCAGGGCAGAGATTCCTGTCCTGAGTAGGCTGGCAGAAGGGTCCAAATTTTGCAGCTGATTTTTATGTCTATAATGGTCTTAATCATCCTTAGACTTGAAAGTGGGGAAGTCTATCTGGGGTCTCGTTTTTTATTCCTTTGGCCCATGTCAAAGAATCCAAAATGGAAAAATGTCCCTTGAAAATAATCAGGGCAATTATCTTTAACTAGAAAGAGTGACCAAGACTCCCTTATCCTGCAGAACATATCTTCGAGATACAAGGTGCACAGCAGTTTTTGAAGACCTGGAAACAATTATGCTCAGATAAGAGACATTATAACTGAGGAAAACACACAGGTAGCTGTGATTGTGAAAATGTACTCTATTTAGAACTGAGGAAGAGGGAGGTTAGGCTTTCTTGGAACTAGATAATAAGGGGGAAAATACAGAAGTCAACATCATGAACTGGGGCAAAGCACAAAGACGACAAGAAAACTATGCTAAATAAAAAGTCAGATTAACTCCTTGTATATTAAATCATTCCACCCAATTGAAAGTTTCAGGTCTATCATGGATTTGAACCCCAGGTTTCATAGATAAAAAAAAATCTGCTCCACCAATTAAAATGCTCACAAATTTCTGAAAAATCTGGGGTTTGGTTTTCTCTCTTTCAACCCATCTTGAGGTTAAGTGAAGAGCCAAAAGTGATCCTCAGCATCTTCAACCTTTGTAATACTCAAATAAAGGAGCCCAGAAGGTCAAAGGTTCCTTGAGTTACAAAACTGAGAAGAGCATACCTATCTGTTTCTAGAGCAGAAGGGTGTGGAGAGTTTTGATCCACCTCTACACAGGTTGCCACAAGAAAAATCATGCTACTGAGATTTTCTTTGCAACAGATTACAGGGATTTCATGAAGTGACCAGACAGTACAATGTATAGGTGAACGTACACAGATTCCTGCATGCTTATGACCAGGAAGTACACAGTGCTAGCAGGGAAGGGAAAGAGCATTACATATGACAACATAAGGGTGACAGATACACCCCACCCCTTAAGCAAACTAACAGTAGTTTGGTTCAGGCTCCAAAGGAGGTAAAAGCCTAAGCCATAGATGGACCAAGAACTCCTCTAGTTTCAACCCATTCTCTGAAAACCCACAAAGGAGCAGGGTGACACCATAAGCATTGATGCATAGCTTAGAACATCGATCATGCAATTAACAGATGAATAGCGGCTGGCTTTTCCAAGACTCATTTGTCAAGGAACAAATAAAGTTGTGGGTACAAGGAGTCTCATGGTTACCTTTCCCATTGCATGTAATTTGACTACGGGCCAATCATTTTATTCCGTAAATGCAACAGCTGAAGTGAGCCTCTTTTGAGCTCTTCGGGCTAAGCAGCCTGGCTGCATGGCTGTGTTCTCTCCCTGAGTTTGGGACACCCCTCAAGGTTGCTTCTCGAGGCAAAGAGACCTCTTACCGATGACAGATCTTTGGTAAGCTACCAATATCGCACATAACCTTGTAGTATGTTAGCTGATTTTTGCCTTGGTAACTGATTTTGTCTTGGTAACCTTAGTTTGTGCCTTGGAAACTTTGATTTTTGTCTTGGTATCTCTTATTTTGTCTTGGTAACTTTGATTTGTGCCACTGTAGTTTTGAATCATTATTCAAATGGTTGTGTCGTACAAGTAATAGAGTGAACCTTGCCGTCAAACTTTGTTAACTTGCACTTTTACAACATCGTATTAAAACCACTTTCACTAATAGCTGTGACGATTATTTCTTTAAGTGATCTAAATCGCCCATTCACAACAAATTGGCATAGTGACAGAATCCAAATCAGGATTCATGACACATAGCTGAGATGAGCAGAGGGTCCCAGCAATGACATGAGGTGAGAGGAGGAGTGATCAGTGGTGGGGAAGAAAAAGAAGTCTTTCCATTAAAAGTACATTTAGAAGCATCTTTTGAGTCCCTGGTCTGAGCGCTGAATGCAGAGCAGGTGTCTTCTTGGAAGTTTCCAGCTGTGGGTTTATGAAGAGCTTGTGGGAATATATACTGCACGGCCTGGGGTGGTAATGCATGACTCACTCCTCCTCAAACAGCTCCTGGATGGAGTAGCAGGAGCAGTCATGAAAGTTAACTATGATACAATGCAGAAATAGGAATTTTTATTTATAGGGGGAGGGTTCTATGCTTGAAGCAGTTGCACGGTACCTACTAGTGTTACTTACACAGCATTTACATAGTCAAGGCTAGACTGGTTGGTCCCCAACATTTTTGCTTATCTTAAAGCACAAGAGGAGCTCACTCAGCAAAACAGAAGGTCTCCATAACAGGAGGCACTCCCTCACCCAGCGTGTCATCAGCCTGTGGAATTTGCCATCTCCTGAAGCAGGTTAGAAGGTCAGATATTAGAGCAAGCATTGAGAAAAGGTTCAGACATCCAGTAACAATATTTACAGTTATGCAAGCTAAAAAAGGTACTTTCAGATTCCATAAGCCAATAGCAGGATAAAAATAAATACACTTTCCAGTTCCCTATAGGCAATGGCACAATTGCTGACCAGACTACAACTGGTATCTTGCATTAGAGAAGTTATACACCCACTGTCCATCAGTGAGGCCTAGGACTGCCTTTTAACAGCTAAAAGGATTGGAAATTAATCCACTTCCTCCCTCACAAAAGTTCTCTTGTTTCAGAGGAGTGTGTTTTCCAGTTCTGACTTCTAGGAAGACCAACAAAACCTCAAACTGTGCCCAGAGAGATGCTAAAAGGAAATGGTGCTAAATGCAAAAAAAAAGCCACAAGGCTGTAGAGCAGCCTCACCAGATCTGTACCAGCCAGCTAAGTGCTAAGACAAAAGATAAAACTTGAATTAAAATATTTTATTTTTTAAAAATTAATTATTTAAAAATAAGTCTTTAACATCAAGTGCTTTGAATGACGCATTTTTCTTCCCAGGCATCTCTATTTGTGGCTTCCAAGTGAAACTTTCACCTTCCCCTAATATCACCATCTGATCTGCCATTGGTGAGAAACCAGGCAGGCAGAGCAGTAACCTGATGAGATAGAACAGAGTACATCCTGAGATAGCTGCGATCAGAAAAAACATGTTTGGGATAGAAACAAATAAAACAACCCAACAAGATCCCATCACCAATTTCTTTTTACTTCAGGAAACAATGATTTATAAATTAGAAGTATGGCTCTGATAGTCACACTCTGGATGACTTATCAGCACTTCCTTATGCTATTGTTCCCCCTGACTCTTGCCTCCAACCTTTCCATAGAGATTTGCAGGGGCGAGAGAGGAGGAGGGAGCCATACAGGACTATTCTTTTCAGCAGCCAAGGCCCCACTAAATCTGTTTAGCTATGTACCTCAGCTGCTGCAGTTCATCTGACATCTTAACACAACCCTGTTTCATCAGTGATTTAAGCTAAAGTACCAGAGTTTGAATGGGAGCGACTGAGACAACATCCATTCCACCACTCCCACCACAGTGGCAGTAACCAGGGGAAGGTCTGTGGACAGCTGAAATCAGTAACACTCACACATTATTGCCACAGCTAAGTCTGTCAGAGCCCCAGATGAATATTGCAGAACAGAGCAAAGATTAGGGCTGATACAAAATGGCTCCAAAGTTTTATAAAGTTTGTATCTTTATATTTTCCTATTCATGAGTGGGTGTTACGTTCTGCATAAATGGGTGTTTAAGGGATGAATGTTGTCCATATTCATATTTGAAAAGAGGCTATATATTGTGTCTCATGTCTTTCTTTTTATAGGTTCTTACTCTTTGGATAAAAAAAATTACAATCCTCTGAGACAAGAAGCAGGAATAATACCTCACCATGTAGGGAGTCATTCATACAACAAAAGTAAAAGAAGTAAACAGATAAAATAACCGTTCTGGGAAACAGACCCGACACTGACATTTTTTGGCAAAAGGTGTTTGGTGAATACTTTGAATGCAAAATACATCTGCAGAAATAAAGACAGGTTTACAAGCAACTTGCAAGGAAAAACAGATTTTAAATTATTGGAAAGTTTACTTCCAGTGCTCAGTTTTTGACTAGAAAGATTTTAGACCGGCAGATAAATAGAGCTAGCTGTAGGTGTGACAGTGCGGACTTTTCCAAAATGCCCACAAAACAGGTGGAAAGTCCCACTTACTGCTGTAAAATCCCATCTCCCACATCCCACTTTCAGTCTAGGCCTGATAAGGGGTGCAGGGAGTGTGTTCACAACTGGGTTAGACTTTAGTTTTGTGGGTTTTTTGTGGCTTTAACATGTGCCTCGAGGCTGTGATGTGCTTAAAAGTTCTTGGCTTGGGCACATATTTGCCTGCTTCTGCGGCAACAGCCAGCTGGTGCTTTCTAGTGCCATTGGAACTTTGCTCTCCTTTGGTGATTTCCTAGAATGGTGGCAGTCTAATATCACCTTCCGAGCAGTGTCCCTGCCCTGGTGGGCTTCAGTAGAGTTATCTGAGTTCTGTATTTTTGGCATGGACAATAATGGCAGTCTGCATTGAGAGAGAAAGAGCCTTTCAGAGAGAAAATCTCAAGTGCTTCAAAAAGAGCCATTCCTGTGACATCCCTGTATGGTGTGTGCAACTCAGCCATTGAGAGTTTAAGGAACTTTTCTCACCGTGTTTTTAACTAAACCACAATTAGTAGCCCAATTACTACAGCTCCTCAGATAGGATCCCAATCCCCACTCCAGGGGTGTACTCCACCACCTGTGCCATTCATTTGACCCTAGTAAAGCTGGTTCAGAATGCTAAACTGGAGAAAACTAACCACTTTTTGCAGGGTTAGTATTCTGTTTTGGCATCCTGCAATGGTTCCTAGGAGGATCAGACAACTGCCAATGACTAGAGTGGCATGGCCATGAGAGCATGTAGAGGCAGCAGGGTTTCTCCTTTCAGTGGCAGCTACCCATCAGTTAGCCAAAGGTCCAAGGCTGGGTGTAGCCAGTGAAAAAAGCAGGAAAGGTCCAAATGGCAGCAATGATTGCTCTCACTAGTGAACGTCACTCAGACTGCAACATTTCATAGAATCATAGAATGGTTTGGGTTGGAATGGACCTCAAAGATCACCTAGTTTCAAACCCCCTGCCATAGCAGGGACACCTCCCACTAGACCAGGTTGCTCAAGGCCCCATCTAACCTGGCCTTGAACACCTCCAGGGATGGAGCATCCACAACACCCCTGGGCAACCTGTTCCAGTGTCTCACCACTCTCAGGGTAAAGAATTTCTTTCTAATTTCCAATCTAAAACTACCTCTTCCAGTATGAACCCATTAACCCTCATCCTCTCACTACAGGCCTTTGTGAAAAGTCCCTCCCAGCCTTTCTGTAGGCCCCCTTCAGATACTGGAAGGCTGCAATAAGGTCTTCCCTGAGCCTTCTCTTCTCCAGGCTGAACAAGCCCAATTCTCTCAGTCTATCTTCATAGGAGAGGTGCTCCAGTCCTCTAATCATCTTTGTAGCCCTCCTCTGGACTCTCTCCAACAGGTCCATGTCCTTCTTGTGCTGGGGACTCCAGAGCTGGATGCAGTACTCCAAGTGTGTCACAAGAGCTGAGCAGAGGGGCAGAATCACCTCCCTCAGACTGCTACTTGAGAGTAAAGCCTTTACAGGGCTAGCTGGAGGCTTAGGCAGAGATTCACTGTGTCCTAGCTGGTCAAAAGACAGGTGTGAATTAGGATAGCATGCATAGAAACAAGAATGATCCTATGCTCTTCTCCCCAGCTGCAGGGACCTGTGAGTCTGCATAGCTTTACCTGTGCTGGTCCCAGAAACCAGTAACACTCACACTAGAAGACAGACAGTGTGATCACAACACACTGAGAAGAAGGAGACTTTTTCTTACAGCCAGTACTAATTGGTCCTCTGTTCTCTAGTCAGATGTGGCATTTCTCTTCTCCCCTAAACACTTCTTCTGCCTGCTCTACCTGGACACAGCCTGCCTTCCCACTTAGGGTGAATGTTCACTTATGCTCTCCCAAACACGGGGGTGGTATTTTTCATCTTGAGGAACTGGCCTCCAGCTTTTAGGGTATCTGGGGAAAATGAGGCACATGTGGAGTTAAATTCACCCTTGGAGAAATCCCATGGAAATCAGTGCCCTTACACTGGAGGCCGATCTTGTCTCTCACACTCCACCTTGTTGAGGGGTGGTAGAAGAAAAGTATCAATGTCTTTCTGAGAGAGGGAGCCTGGTCCCATGCTGTGCACTGGGCAGGGCACACCCATCATGAAACCCTACATGTGAAGGCAGAGAAGGAAGAGGAGGCAAAGGGGCTGTTAATAGGGAGTGTAACAAATAGTGAACTAGCCTGACTTATCCATCAGTGAATCTACTCTCACTGAAGCAATAGGCATGCAGAAGCCTCCCAGAGAAGACTACCAGGGACTGTTGTTAAATAGGATTCTTCTGCTGGGTTTAGAGTTCAGGTAGGATTAAGGTAACCCTGCAGCAGAAGGAAAAAAGCAATTACAGTAATTTCCTCTGATGTATCTAAAAAGTTGCCCGCTAGCGCTATAAACTATAGAAAAGAGGCCATGCTGCCAGAGGACACTGCAGAGAATTCAGACCCTGGGCTCACTGTGGGGAGGGCGAAGCTGCCATAGGACTAGTGCCACCTCTTTGACCTCAAAGGGATGAGGGGTGCCCGGACCTCTCCAGGCTCCATGAGAGGCCCTTCCTGCAATTGCACATAGGTCCACAGCAACAATGCATGCAGACCTAAAACATGTGGCACTAGACTTGGGAGTTTCATTCAGGGCTGGGGCTGCCCTAGCAGGAAATTATGGAATGTTTTCCTCCACTGCCTTGTAGGGTTGGTCCATTGCAGACCGGAACACACAGTACCTCACTTCCATGTCTGATAACCACAGCAGAGCCAGAGCTCAGGTCACAGCTAGAAACAGTTAAAGTTGTGAGGGAGGGGAAATGTAATCTGAGGAAGCCCAGATATTTCCAAAGAGGATGTTGGGAAGGAGAGGGGGAGTCACTTGGGTCAGGGGTGCTGTCACCTCCCCTGAGGTAAGAGAAGAGGACCCCAGAAGTTGGCAGCTACAGAAGTTTATTAATAATAACAGATTTCTGTGCCTACTTTATGAAGCTTGTACAACTGAAGCATGGGGAGCAGAGAGGGAGAAAGGTCCAGGAGGCATGGAGTCTCCCTGTGGGGGTGGGAAGGGGGTGAAGTGGCACAGGACCTGGGGGCCAAGGGGATGCTTGGGGCTTTGTGTGGTGGTCCCATACCCCACTAAGAGCAGCAGCAAATCAGCGTGGCTGCACCCTGTCTGGAGGACGAGGTCAGCCAGCAGTTGCACCAAACCAGCCAAGGGCAACCCTCGTACCTGCCAACCCTGTGCCACATCACCAGCCTAGCTTGGCCTGCTTGCAGGACCTGCACATCAGGCACCGGCAGGACCCCTTTCCCCTTGTTTCACCGTCTCTTCCTCAGCCACAATGTTTAGGGGCACTATCTCTTGCCATGTCCCTGTTTCACATGTTGAGATACAGGTACATCTCAGCCACACTTGCACCTTGCAGATCTGAGTGCACAAGAAGTGGGTTTTATTTAGTGAGTAATCATAAACCTGGTTATGGTGATGGCAACATATGGTTCTCGTAGCTGGCCAGTGGCAAAACCTCTGACCAAGACATCTTTGTGAGAAGGAGTCCTCTGCAATGTGAAGTACTTGCTAAACCACAGCTAAATGTTTTTTTTTATATCTTTTGTCAAAAAGTTGCCTCCTCTGGCTTCGTTCCAACCCATGCTTGAGAGCTGAACCATGCAGTTGCTTCTCTATTCACCCTCAGCCAACAAACAGGTACAGCACCTTTGCCCATTTAGCCACTAAAAATACAAGCCTTCAGCTCAAGTTACAGTTTCTCAGCCTTCCCGAAAAATATATATTCATATGTTTCTCTTCTGAGAACCAAAAATGGGCAACGCTGCATGCATACAATAACCACACACAGACGTGTGAGCTTCTCCAAGGGCACATGGGCATTTTCACTGCCATTTCCCCATCCCTGGCTTGTGAGTCAAATGTTTATAAAACTCTCTCTGGGGAAAGGCAGTACAAGACTATTGTAATCTAGACTGCCCCAAGCGTATAAACACGTAACAGAAACGTTTGAAATGGACACCAGAATGATGGAAGAGCCCATGTGCAGATGCTGCAAGATTCACATCACCAGTTACCATACACTTTGACACACTCCTTTGAACCAGGCAAGTTATAATTCCATGTCAAATTACATGAATCAGATGTGTGACTCTATAATTACAGCTGTGAAAACCATTATACTCAGGTTCTTAGAACTTTCTATCCAAAATAACCCTTGGGGAAGATATTTCTCATGAAGCTGCTTAGGTCAAGGTTCAGTGAGCGTTGGAAATTCTGGGGGAATCCTGTTAGCAGGTTTAGAGAAATGAGAACAAGAAAATGAGATTATGTACTGTTGTGTGGATTGTTTGGGTTCTTTTTTTTCTTTACGTTCTTAACTTTTGCATATTTATGCATATGTGCAGGAGTTTTCTCTTTACTCTTATACAACTACAAATGGTATTTTGGGGGATTAAAAAAAGCCCCAAATTCACCACAAACCTTAGTTATGTGAGAAAACTGCTCCTACCAATCTAACAGGAGCCAAATGGCAACCAACCATTCTTCTGTAGCCTATGCTTTACTGAACAAATGTTTCTGCACAGAAGAGCAACACAGCCGTAGTCTGTACTCTCAAAAGACTTGTGCGAGAACCAAGTTCTGCTGTCAATAGATCTCCAATCATTTTGTAAATATCAGTGAATTCAATTTAACAATCCCTGTATGGAGCAAGATGTGTTTTCCTGCCTCTTTTACAGACACTAGGTCAAGGCAGAGATGGTTGAATGACCACTGGTGTACTGAAGGACACACAAGTAGAAAGTGACAGAAGCAGGAAGGAAAGACTGAGCATCTGTTTGGATGGGTGCGTCACTGTGCAGCAGCCCTGTGTTCTGTGGTTTCATCTGTACTTCTCACTGGCTAAACTCTTAATCTCCATTATTTTTTTAATAAATTCTTAAAGATTGTTTTACTTAGTTATCAGAAAGCACTCTGTTACTTCACACAATGTAAAGAAGAACATTAGTTGAAGCTGTCAATAAGAGAACAAACAATTCTTTCCCTGCTGAATGTAAATTCAACATCAATTGGAAACAAATTTTTACATGCTCTTGAAAGTTTGGGCACACAGCTGTGTTTGCACCTCTTCCTTGGTGGAGCTAGAGTCATGCTCAACCCTGCTGGAGTAGGAAGCAAACCGCAAAGCCAAAGTGAAACAAGCTGTATTATATTAAACAGAAATTCTGACTCAGAATGACCATACAGGCAACAATTGATGCAACAATTCTACTTCAGGCTTGCACCTTTTCATAGCTGATTCAAGATGAAATGTTCCCTTATGTCGCTTTTTGTTTTCAGGCTGTGGCCACACATTTTTTGCTGACTGGAGCTGAAGCTCTGAAGAGGGAAGGTTCATCCTCATCACCACCATCAATTATTATTTCTGCCTCAATCCAACTACTCAAAGTAATCACTCTATCAAGACTGTCTGGGCTAGGAAACCTCCATTACTGAGTGTCTAAGCTAATCCAGGTCATTGTGAAATAACTTGTTTAGAGAATATGCAATTATATCTTCTAAGGAAGAATTAAGTCCCCTGTCATCGGAAGTCTGTAAAGAGACAGAAATAGCAGCTCCTTTAGATAGGTTTTCATCCACCTTATTGCAATAGGATATATGCTTACATTCTTGAATATTTCTTGGCTAGTCATGCTAGCTGAAGATCTAATTCTTCTGGGATGATCAGAAGACCGTGAGATATACAGTCAGGGTTCTTCTTAACTTAGACGTAAAGAACAAAGAAAACAGATACAAATACAATTACAAAATATTCCTGCATAACATAAGCACCTGGGTTTTTTCAACTTTGCCCATGGTGATACTGACAATCCACACTGATCAGAAAGACATTCGGTAAAGGATTAATACGCTACAAGAAAATACAATGTGTGTCTGTTTTCTTTTAACAGAAATAGATTTGTACTCCATCTTCACCTTCATGTGCTAGATTCTTGGGAGCTGATTCTGAACCAATTTCTTAGCCCCCATTTTTGGCGTGTGGCTGTGAAAAAGTTGCCGAAGGGAGTTGTGTCAAAGGGCTTTTACTTCTCTCTTAATGGCTCCACGTACAGTCTGAAGGAATCCGAAACGCTCACGAAATGTGGTTTCCCCTCTGGTGTTTGCTGTTCAGCTGGCTCAGCAGCTCAACCATTTAAAACCATTGTGAGTGGATTTAGCACTTGTGAAATAATGCTGGCCTATTCAGATCCAGAGGGATGGGCAAAGTCCACCAGCACAATAATAGCCCCTCTTTGCCTCTTCTTAGATGAGAAGCCAGGGTGCAATGGAGTTTGAGGGAGAAAACTGCTCGTATCCAGGTGCAACTACACACATCTAGAGGGAAAGAGATTTGGGCCTACCAAAATAAAACAGCTAACACATGCTCAGAGAAGGCAGTATCTTCAGCATCCCAGAAAAAGGAAAAAAAAAAACCAGAAACCCCAACTACTTAAGCATAGGAAGCAAATCATGAAGGAGGAGGCAAAAAAATAAAAAGAGGCGTGCAGCCCCAGAAGAGAGCTCCTGCAGGGTGTGGTCCACAAAATGACAGATGATGATGATGCAAGACAAATGGAGGGAACAGATGCAGAGAACTGAGAGTCCTGGAGGTCTCTGTCCCCAGAAACCAGAGAAGGTGGAGCTTCCCGCTTCATCCTAGCCTGAGCTACTAAGTATAGTGAGAGGTGTGTTTCATCTCTGAGCTGATCTAATGCTCAATTATTCTGCTGAGCCCATGATAAAAAAAAGAGATAACTAAAGCCATCTCTGATGTGGATAGCATTTCAGGCACACTGTAGATCTGTATCTTTATGCAGAAATTTCAACTCTGAACCAAGCTCAGACAGGCAATGTAAGCAGATGGCAACAGGTCTTGGTGGCTACTAATTAGGTTAGCTTTTGGTTAGCAATGTTGAGCCAAATAGCCCTCTGATTCATTTCCAACCCCTTCTGTGCTATCTTCAGCCACAAGCCTCCAAGCATCACCCTGAGTTACTGAACTAGGTCAGCCTTCCAGTGTTCACTTTTTTTGGGCCATGGCAAGATAGCAGCTCTGTTATGGATCTGCAGGTTGGGGAATGGGCTCAGGGTTCGGATGCAGGCCAGCGTGGTGGTGAACTCAGGTGTTTACAGCCAGGGTTGGGCAGGGTTGTTTTAAAGCACTTCCTCTCGCCTCACTCGCACAATGTACAAACAGGGACATTACCCATCCTGTGGGAGCAACTGACTCAGATGCTTGGCCAACTGCAGGGAAAGGTGTCACCGTAGCTGCCAACAGCAAAGAATAGCTAAAAAATAAAAAGATACATCACTCTGTGACTGCAAATGATAACAATACATTCCTCTCTATTCTGATCCAAAAGCCATTCTTCTTCTTCCTTTGTTCCCCTCCCTGTTTTTTCCTATCTGATGAGAGCTTGTTTCTCAGCTAGGAGCCCAGTGTGTCTGTTACCAGTGTGCCTAACCTAATTTTTATATTCCTCCCTTTTTAAATTTTATATGTTATCAAATGACTTACGAAAAGTGAAGTTCAGCCAAGTAAACCTCAAAGGAGTTATGCAAGAACAAGCAGGGCTGAGCTTTACCGTGAACCCCCTACAATTAACCATGTATGTCCATGGACTTGAGAAATCTGTTTATGAAGTACATTGTGGGTATATACTGTTGCAGATCTGGCTGGAGCAGTCTGAAAGGATACTGTTCCCAGTGGCTGTCCTTCAGGCAGAAGACACTGTTTCTAGCACTATTCTTGACCTCTCTGACAAATAAGTGACAGTATCTAGCTGAGTAATTCCTCCAGCTATACCAACTGTTTCCATACACATGATATATTTGTATCCTGCACATGACGAAGTACTTCTTAATTTGTTGTCATCTGCTCAGTGGGCATCTTGTAAGGTTGATTCAGCAGAAACGAGAGCAACACTTGTGGGAAGTTTGTCTTAGGACCAGCAAAATACACAGGTTAAGAGAAGACTGTGATTTACCAAACACAATCTTTGTATGGAAAGATCTATGTCCTTTGAAGGCCCTCTTCTTCACCTGGTGCACTGTGAAGAGCAGTTAGGACTCCATATCTCATAGATAATATTCTGTGGGCCCAAAACTGTGGGAATATTGTATCTGTTACCAAGCAGCATCCAGTCTGCCTTTTGCCCAAGGCACCCGTATTACGTACACAGTCAACGCTAACATGTTGATACCTGTGAGCAGAGGGAAATTCACATTCTGTACTCAAATGCTGCAGGATCTGAGGTGTTAGGAGGATGTATGAAATTAAGGTAGCGAGGGTAAGGAAGGAAAGGAGAGACTTTGCAGCTACATTCAAATTTAATAGGTGTAGCTGAGTGAAGGCCTTCAAGATGGCAGATTGAAGTGGTGTGCTTGGAGGCATCTTCTTCAGAAGGCAGATTAAAAGGTAAAACATCTTCAAAAGGCCCAATGAAAACAAGACTGATTTGATGGCTGGGTCAAGTACTGAGGAGAACAATTGTAATGATTTCTTTCCTGTTAGAAGGGATAGATTAAGAGTCACTGGTCATGATAATCATATTAGGTGGAAAGAAGTTTCTTTTGCCCATCTTCTTTGGTCATGTCAGCAGCAGCATCAAACAGAGTATCAGAGTGCCCAAACAGGATATGAGAAACTCTGAATAAGAAAAAAGGAGTGGATTGGCATTTTGTTGTTGTTCTTTCATTTTTGTTGTTGTTGTTTTTGGACAAAAAGACTTTACTAAGTGCACAGAAAGGCACCACAGAAACCAGACACAGGGCTACTGCACAACAAATTGACAATAAGTTGATCTGCTCCAATGACAGTGAGCTCTGCTGGGGGAGGCAGAGAGCAAAAGAGTGTGATCAAAAGTGAGTAAATGATAGAATCATAGAATGTTTCAGGCTGGAAGGGACCTCTAGAGGTCATCTGGTCCTACCTCACTACACAAGTAGGGACACCACTACCTAGGTCAGGTTACTCA
>VZZY01013898.1:10599-31441 GCA_013400335.1 Eurystomus gularis
GGGGGAATATGGGGAGATAAGTGAGATATCAGCCGAGCTTTCGGGGTGGGGGGTACCCGAGAGGATATGTGTATGTGTGTGTGCGAGGTCTGGATGGTGCTGTGCGTGTGGACTTGGATCAAAGACGGGAGAGACACGGAGGAGAGAAAAGCTCCGTGCTGGCACGACCCAGGCAATCGGGTGACCTCTTTCTTCCTTTCTTTTCTTTCTCTCTTTTTTCCTTTCTTTCTTTCTTTTTTCTTTCTTTCTTTTTCTTTCTTTCTTTCTTTCTTTCTTTCTTTCTTTCTTTCTTTCTTTCTTTCTCTCCCTCTCCCCCCCTCTTCTTCTCCTTCTCTTTCTCTTCGTCCCCTCTCGCTGCCCTTCTCGCCGCTGGCGAGGCTGGTCCCTCACCCCGGCGGTGGTGCCCCCACCGCAGCTCTCCTGGAGTTGGGATGCGGGGGTCCCCGGCGGCGTCGGGGCTGGGGGGCTGGCGGTGCCCGCAGGAGGTTGCTTGGAGGAGGACAGCGTTCAGCTGGAGAGCAGGAGCCATTACACACGCTTGTGCTCTCCTTTGAGAGAAAGAGAGCGAGAAGGGAAGAAAGGAAGGGGAAGGAGCCCACTTCTTCTCGCTCAGTTCCCCAATGTCCCTACCTTTAAACCAAGCAAGGGAGAAGGCGCTTTCTCCGCGGCCCCTTTCTCAACTACCCGGAGCAGCTTTATCCCTATCTCTCCCCCTCTTTCCCTTTCTTTATCTCCCTGTCCTCCATTTGCAAGCTGTCTGCTTTGGTTCCAGTCCAGGCTCCACAACACAAAGCTTCTCCTCACTCTCGCACACATGCACACGCACGTCCACAGGCTCTTTATGTCTTCTGGAGTAACCTTCTTTTCCCCCCGCCTCGTTCCTCTTAGCATTGTGGTTTCTATTCTCCACACAGGGAGATTCTCCTGGAGCTTCATGTAGTTGTGATCTGATAGGATTTCTCCCCCCCTCATCTCCCTCTTTTGGGGAAGAAAAAGGAAAAGTTTCATTCGTTTTTCTGGTGTTTGGAAGGAGAAAGACCTTCAAGTTTGGGTGCTTTCTGCTGCTGCTTTTGTGTGTATGTCTGTGGGGGTCTGTTTGTCTCATGAAGCTGCTTGCATGTCTAAGAGGAAGTGACTAGCTTGGCAGAGAGCTGTGATCTGAGTCAGGTAAGCCATGTCATGTTCTCTAGCTCCACCAGAAAATGGAGGAGAGAGAGAGTAGACAAAGCTGAGATGGGAAGTGCTCCTAACATCGTGGATGTCTCTCCATGTTTTGAAGCTTTGCTGGTTTAATAATGATTTTTTCCCCTAAGGTTTCTTCAGTTTTTTTTCTATGTACAACATTGTGATGGGTCTTCTCTCTGACTTCATGCTATCAGGAAATGAGGATTGGAGGAAATTGCTCAGATTCTCCTTCATACAGAGAAACACATCCTCAGGCTTTTTTGCTCTTATGCTTTCATGCAGAGGTCACCTTTCTAGATATTTTTCTTTGGTTAAAGACCACAGAATTTAGGAGGTTGATCAGTTGGCCAAGGAAATAGTGTATATATGCATATATTTATAGATTTTTGAAAGCATTTGGAGGTAAGTGCATGCAGCTTGGGGCTGCTCAGGTTCTTCCAGAGAACGTCATGAAATGTCATTTTTTTTCTAGGTGATGATGGTCATGCCTGATTTTTGGGATTTTTAACATCTAATTTTCAAGAACATTTCTTCTTTTGGATGTATTTTAAATTAGGCTGAAATATTTTTCCCCACTCACTAGGCTGCATTAGAATACCAGCAAGCTTTTAGTAGGTTCCTCAGACCATCATAACATACATAATTCCTCTTGGGAAAAACAAAACAATCTCACCACTGCCTTTTTGGTGTCTTAAAATACTTTTTTTTCTGAAAACTTACAGCAACATTCTTGTTAGAATTTTAATGTCATTATGGAAACCTAAGATCTTTAAAGTGAGATAGCAGTTGAACAGAAATTTGTGTGCTTTTTTTTAACCCGCCTTTTAATTTGAGTAGCCTCAAACAGGCCTTACTCTTTTCCCACCAACCTAAATTTGCACATCAATTGCATAGTAGATGGAGCTTCTCAAAAAATTCAAACTACATGATGAATTCATGAAGGGGATACCAGAGTGCAGTGCCTACTAAACTTGGAGGCACAGCTCCATGAAACAGTATCAGTAATGTTCATACATGGGTTACTCTGAAGAGTTTAAGGAGGAATGTGTTACATATGGGAGGTGTAAGTGACAGGATAGGGGACCAGTGAATCTAAATCAGAACAAATTCCCAGATGTGCAAAAAGAATAGGAAGACTGGAGGATATTGCAATGACTAGTGATGAACTTGAGATCCAGCTGCTGCAAGGTTAAAATCAAAGCCCTTGTTTTGTTTTTGCTGTAGAAGAAATTGTTTGGTATGTAATCTAGTATACTTGGGAAGGATATTGTATTATCAACTGTGCGTTTCTTAAGTTTTGGTTGCTAATATGTCACCCAAATTACCGAGATACTGTGGTTGTCTCCATCTTCCAGAAGTGGGCCATGGAACATACCATTTCAGGTAATTTTAATCATACATTTTGACAAAGTAGAGGGAGGTTAACTGTTTTTCTTTTTGTTTGTTTTGTTTTTTTTTTCCCTGAGGTGATGCTCTTTGATGCAATTTGCTATCTCTGCACAGGTCTAAATCAGCAGCCACTGAAGAAACTGAAAAGGTCCCCACTGACCTTTGCTTCTTTGGATCAGATCCTAAATATCCATGCCCTGTATAAGAAGTCTGTATGCAGTCTTCTTAGGTATCTGCTTGTATTTCATAGTCCAGAATTGTGAATCTCCTCTTACTTCTAGGAGGCCAGCTCAGTGCTTGCACTACAGTGTGCCCTACGGATTCATTGCTCTTGAATGTGGCATGTGCAATCCAGGAATGCATTTGAGATTTAACCTGAGGATCTTTATGGGAGGGCCACTTACCCCTCTTCTGTGGTGATAAGACACCCTAGAAAACCAAACATCATTGCAAGAGTTTGAGTTGAAGTGAGAAAGATGTCATTTCTGTGGTGGGGTTTCTTGATTATGAGACTGAAATCCCTTTAGAGAATGATATTCTTATTAATGATGTTAATGATGTCTGCCCAGTCAGACTCAAGTTCACCTTGCTGTTAAAATATTAGCTCAGAGACTTCTTTTGTTTTTGATAACAAACCAAAACAAATATTAAAGAAAACCCAAAGCCCCAAACAGTGAGTTTTAAAGGAGCTCTGAAAGATAATCTTAATTCATGAGATGGTGGTGACTTGAATGTTTCTTGCAGTCAGGCAGATTTCTTCATTTGGACAATGGATTCAAACTGCTTTTAGTTTGTGGACATCTAGAACTTATTCATGGTGCAAGCTCTAACAGAAACTGTATTCATAGCTTATTCTTCAGTATATAAACTTGTTTTTCTTAATCACTTTTCGGAAAGCCTATGGATATAGCCTATGGACCACCGCTTTAAAAATGTTTAAATAATGATTTGATTTCTTTATACATTTTTACTTGGTTCATGATGGATTACATTGTTGAGAAATTTAAAATGTCATATTTAGAATTGCCTGCCATTTTTTTTTCAAATTATTTTGTTGAAATAAAAATTATTTTGTTACATAAAAATATGTTGTGTGTGCTCAGACTGTGAAGAATATGAGTACATAATTGGAAGCTGGAAATGGAAAGTAGAATGACTGCAAGTAGAAGTGGGGAAAAAAGATAATTTCAGTTCAGTAAAGTATATAACAAATGCGTAAGGGTTGTAAACTTTTGACTTAAAGGAGGATTGACTTTTATGAAGACATGAGTGATTGAAAAGAGAGTTGATAAGTAGATAAGTATTGGAGAAGAACTGCATTCAATGTAGATGTCTGGACATCTGGCAGATGTTACTCAGGGCCCTAAGGAGTGGACAAGTTTAATTTTAGCCTTAAAAAGGAAATGGGAAGAACTGAAGTCTTACAACTGTACAACTTAGAGTTTGAGGAAGGTTGCTTCTGAAAAGCCCAAAGATGTTTCTTGAAGTTTGGAACTCCCAGAAACAAGTGTAAATGAGCCTTTCCTATGGAGTTTTCATATTATTCCAAACAACATGTGAGAGAGTTACAATACAAATTGAGATTGCTCCAGCTTGCTGTAACACTTCCTCTGCATGGTGTTGTGGATGCTTTCTTAAACTGAGCAGAAGAACACTGCTTTATAGTACGAAACTGCAGGAAAACTACTTAAAAGAATGAAACTACTGGATAGCTGTGTAATATTAATTAACATTGTCCTATTATGAAGCTATTACTAAGCAAAATTAGGGACAAAACCTGTAGTATCCAAAGACCCCAGTGAAATACTGAAAACAGTAATTCGAAGAAGCTTATTAGTAGAGGAAGGAGATCCTGTTTTGACAGATCAGGAAAGGTCTACAAAGGCCAACGTGTCTTTTCACATATTTTGTTTCCTTACCCTTTGTTATACTTCCAATCCATTGTAGTAGAAAAATAATGTAAGTGCTTTCTTTACAGGTATTTCTCTATTTTGAAATGTAATAATGTATTTTGTGAACTTGTTCTGGGTGGAAATAGTCTGCTGCTAGTGCTCTAACAGTATGATTTGCTTAACTTGCATACTTGATCAAGATGTGATCAAGTATGAACTTTTAATTGCTGGCTTTAGTAATAATGTTAAACTTCATCAGTCTGAAAAGCAAACAAGCATTTTAACAGTTGCTTTGTTCTAGAGTACTAAATAATAAAGAAATTGGTCCAAAAGGGTTTAATGGAAGACTTTTAGGTAGTGTTATAATATGGGCCTAAAGGAGATGAGCAGGAGGTCTGTGAAGTGTTAATTGAGGAAGGGATGAGAAATGCCACCTTACTCTTCAGAGAGAGAATAATTTTGAAGAAAAAAAAAGGAGTTTGATGAGAATGAAGGCTGCTTAAACATCTGCTAGCCTCTCAGAGAGAGCAACTCAAATTGTTTAATCAAGAGGTGCTGGAGAAGGTGGTGTGATGCAAGTCTTCAGCTGCTGGCAGAGACACAGTTAACATTGTAAACCGTTGAACTTCAGCATGGCACTTCTCCAAATGAGTTGACTTGAAAATAAAATGTTCCAGAAGAACTGGGAGAACAGGAAAGAAGTTAAAATAGCATGGTTTGTATGCCAGTGCTGAAAGAAGAAAAGGGGGGAGGGAGATAACTCAACTTGTGATAATTATCTTGTTGGTTGTAGTGAAAAGGTTTTAGTAGAAGTTTTCAAATGAGGAGACTAGATTTAATAGACTGCACCCTTCATTTGTGTCCTGAATTTTGGAAGTATTCTTCTGCTTTCAGCTTGTGTTTGGGAAGTTGAACATATAGGTAAATAAAGTTATATGAGATTGTTTTGGGTTTTGCTCGATTTTGTTCTTGTAACTTTAAAAACAATTCCAAAGATCTAAAGTCTGCCCCTCATGTCTCAAGTTTTATAAAGCTGTGCCAGATGTTGCAGTACAAACACAACTCTGAAGGGGTTTGAAAGGGTTTGAGATGGGGAGAGTCTTTATTTCTGGTGTCTTATGTATGAAACACACAGTCTTACATACTGTTTTTTTCCCTGTGTTCTTCTGAGCTCATCAGTAGTTGAAGATCTTGGTCTGGTTGCTTTGTTCAGCTTAAGGCAGCATGTTTTACTACAATAACTCAATATATCCTTACCTAATCACTACTTGAAGGAACATTTCTTTAAGCAGTGTTTGGAAAAGAGCCTTCCCTCATCACTGGTTGTGACTGCTTTGAAGCAATCTTTGAGACACATTTGTTATCAGAACATCAGTCCAGACCTGGCAACAGTGCTGTGTCTTTTATTCCACCTTGATCTAAAAGTCTCTTTGTTTCTGGCTAGTCTTTGCGATATAATTATGGACCTCCCTGGATGCTGTCTGGGGCGTTGTTGGCTTGGGCTAAAAGCAGCTTTTTGGGTAGAAGATTGTAAGATCCCTCAGGAAAAAAACAATCAGTTTATGTTTATTTTGTAATTTAAAGAAGATGGAAATGAGACATCTCAAGATGTGCAGTCATTTTTCTTGAGTGGAGTCAAATACAGTCTCTTTAAGAATATATGTTTAATAATGTCAGCATAAAGACCTGTAGGCACAGCATCAATGACATAAGTGATTAGGAAGGACTTACTGTGAGCTTATTGGGGTAGCAATGGTTGCAAGGCCAGTGTGTTGAGGACAAATAATTCTGAGAAAACACTAGGTTGACTGGACTACTTATGTTGTTTTTCAACTAGTTTAATTAAGAATTGAGTTGTCGAAGCATGTCACTTGTTACTTCATGGTGGAAGATAAAACAATCTAATTTGGATTATACAGAAAATTGGAGAGTTATTTCATGGCTTTGAGAGAAGAAGCTAAGTGCTTGCTTTGTGTGCCTGTGTTTTTCCTTCTCCTTTCAATGCCAGGAATATGCAAGTAATAACTTGCTAGTCATTTAGATATCGGGTGGTCAGCAGCACTGAATGGTGTATTTGCAGTACTTGTTACAGGTACAGGCTCTATGCTGACCTAAAGATTAAGAAGTGGGATGTTCAGCGATGGCATTACTGTTGCTATTAAAAAGCTCTGGAAAGGGGCTTGAGAACCGCAGCTGCTGTCGTGGTGGAGGAAGTCAGGCCTTCAAAGGATGCAAGGATTAGAGTGTCAGGAAAAGCAAATGGTAGCATCAGCACAAGTAGAAAATAGGCAGAGCTATTCAGCAAACAGAAAAGTAGGCTAAGGCATGCCATAATTATGTGTAGTGGAAACTTGCTGCTAATAGAGCAATTGCGTGGGGTAGAGAGGCAGGAGAATGATTTTTCTAGACAAAACAAAGCAGACATTGCAGAGAATGATATAGGAAGAATGAAGATTCAATGTGCTCATGATAATGTGAAAGAGAGGACTTTGTTTTGAAAGATGCTAAAAATGGAATCTTCTAATGTATATGTGGTCACTGTTTCCGTGGCCTTGTAGGACAATAGGGGCTTCTTTGCACTGCCTGAATGAGCAAACTCTTCCTTCCCGCTTGCAGCTCTTAAAGTTCAAATAGTGGTGCTGCTCCAGGGTGGTATCAGTAGTTGTGGAAAGAAGGCATCATGGGATACTCCTTTTGGAAAGATGATGGGTCATACTGGATTGGACTGTTGTCATGTAAATGGATTCAAAATGAAGTAACCAGGCAAACACATTCCTCCCACACATTGTCCCTAGACCTCTCATTGCAAGCAAAGAAAAGAATTGGGGGAGTGTGACACAGAGAACCTGTGCTCCAGCAGCCCATGTTATGAGTTTTCTCCCTATTTATCAGATAAAGAGGGTGGCTAAAGGAAGACTACATATGCTAGAAGATTTTGGTTCAGCATGAGTCGAACATGCAGGGTGCTGCATTTACCTTCTAATGACTGTGTCTTGCTGAAGACTTGACTTCAGTGTCTAGCTGGGAAAGAGATCATTAATAAAAGCCTTGCTGTGGTCTGACTACCAGAATTCAGCTGTCTGATGATGCTGAAAAAGTGTTTTTTTCCTTCCTTCTTTCCTCCCGTTGATCTTAAATTGACAGCTCAGGTAGATCCTAGGTCAGAAATTCTAGAGCAGTTGGTGAAAGTGGCTTATGTTGGTGGTGGTTCTTTGACAACTTCCTTTTCTTCTTTCTCCATTCTCCTTTCTCCTTTCCTTTCACTCTATTCTGGGCTTAACTTGTGACACAGCTTGGAGGAGCACTGGTCTTGAGATGGATGCAGTGAATCGGGCATGAGTGTTCATCTCTAGTTGCACAAACTGCTTCTATAAAGAACTTAGAAGCGCCCCCAAATATTTATTTAGCTTAAATTTGGATTCTTCATTCCAATCAGACTCAACTGGATTTGTGGGCATGTGACTCTTTATAACAGTGTTTTGGGCCTCTCTGACCAAACACTAAGGACACCAAAGAATTAGTGTCCAGCCCATGAAATCTTGCTCTTGATTTTTTTAATTCCTTCAACCATCCATCCATCTAACCAGTAAAATAGGGTTGATTAGGATTTAACAGCGATACTGAAAAGCAAGACCTTGGTGCAGGATCCTGTTGCTGTATGTGTTGGAACAAAGCTATATGTACACAACAAAAGGAAAATCTCCTTTGGAGAGTGGTTCTGCTCTTTGCAAGCACAAGAGATGGGAACTAGAGTTACCTGGCACTTGTTTCTGTGCCACTGCTGTCATTCTGACTGATCATGTGTTCTCAGGTGCGTTGCTGCTTGTGGTGAGTATGGAAGAGGAGACTAACTGTATATACGGTACCTACTTAGTTTAGCTGGTAATGCAGCAAAGTTTGGAAGGCAATGGCCATAAGGAGTAATCTTGTTTTCTTCTGTGTTGTGTGACAAGTGGTACTGTGAGAAAAATAAATAAATGTCATATGAACAAATTTGGAATGATTTCTCTCCTTATTTGATTGGAAGCTCTGATCTTGCATTTCAGTTTTTCCCTTCCTCACCTACATCTGGGTGGCTCTGGCTGCAGGATATAGGACCTCCAGTACTGGTGAGCTCTGAAACTGTGCTTCTATCATGCTCAGCTAAATAACTTGACAAGTGTAAAAATGTTAACAAATGACTGGTGGAAAATTGAGAGCAGACAGACAGCTCTCAGCCTGGTTAATTAGCTTCTTGACTGCTAAATCATTCCTGCCCTCTTTTATGGCTAATGCTCACAGCCCTGCGAGACAGGGTTTGGATTACTGGCCAGGAGTGCCTCCCAAAAGTTGAATTCATGTAACCTGAAGTTAGTGTGGACTAGTTTCTTTTGGTCTAAATGACCTTTTATCTTCATTGGGGGAGGGTAGTAGGGAGAAGGCATATCAGCTTTCAGCTATGTCAGGTTGTATAGAGGTCAAGTTCTCTTGTCTGTGATCAAGCATGTGGTGTAAAACAGCCCAGTGTGCAATAGCACCAGGACCTGGGAGAGGAGGACTTCATTAGGTCTTCTGGAGGTAAATAAGACTGAAGGCCATGTGGTGAATCAGCATACATGATGGCTTTCAGTTTGCAGGGGCTTGCAGGATTCACATATTTAACCCTTCGGTGGTGCTGGCTCCTGGTCTTTTTCCACCCTGGTAGGTTGAGAAGAAGCTGTTGTTTCTCAAGAGCATATAGATTTCTCCTGCCAGGTTATCTGTGCATGTGTGAGACCTTCTGAAATCCCTGGCTCCAAGGGCATAACTATTACTCACTGGAGCTGCTGAAAGAGTGAGTCAATATATCTGGATCTCCCAGCTGCATGAATAAATGAGTAAACCTGAATTATTTTAAGTGATTGGATTACCGAGGTGATAACATACTACAATGAATTTTCCATTGTGGAGCAGAGGGGGGGAATGCAAGATTTTCAATGTGCAGTTCTCTCAAGGAACCACATAAAAACTGCTTAAGTCACACTCATAAAAGGTCTTTCAGACCAAAAGCCTTGAGTCAGAAGTTGCTTGGCAAGATGACAGACAGGTTGACCAAAGGTTGCATATGGTGTGCTCTTGCAAAACGAACATGAAATGCTCGTTGCCCTCCATAGTTCTTCAGTGCTTCCACAGGTTCACTCATGTTGCTTCAATGATGTACGGGAATATAATTTGCTTGCTGGTATTCTGGTATTATCTCTGAAGATATTTATTTTAAGAATTCATGTCTACATAGGTTTGTTAATACTGTACTGTAATATCAGATGGGCTGCTGAGACCTCAAGGGAGTGAGGGATCTATTTTTAGTGTATTTGAAGGGTAGATGATGTTTCAGGTTGTGGAATGACTTTCTGGGGGGCCTGTCACCATATACTGAAGTTTTGTATGTCATGGCAATGGAGGCAAGTCATATGATGACGTTAGG
Source organism: Eurystomus gularis (assembly GCA_013400335.1). Lineage (NCBI taxonomy): Eukaryota > Metazoa > Chordata > Aves > Coraciiformes > Coraciidae > Eurystomus > Eurystomus gularis. The sequence goes on from VZZY01013898.1 coordinate 20,509, forward strand.
AACTTAAATGGGACATAAAAAAATTCTGCTCTTTAGGGAAATTTTAAAGATAGATGGAGCTAAAACATCACATAGTCTGTTCTCATGCTTGTTTCCCTGATGTGCTGAATACATCTAATCCTCTTTGCAGGTGAAATAAGCAGTCTCCTTATGAGCTGAAGGCAATGCCTGTGATCTGTTGGCATCCAGATTTGATGGTTATTCATGTCTGAGTAAAAATGTTAATAATGGATGACCAAAATAGTGTTTTAGTTGCCCATGTGGTGTGAAGAAGATGGTTTGTGATCTCCTTCCATGTCAGAAGTCAGTCGCATGTGGGAAGTTGGATAATAGCTGTGCTGTCCTATTTAAGCATATTTGACACCCTAGCCTGCAGAGATTTGAAGCTTCAGGTTGAGAAGACTGCCTCAGACAAATGTGAGCATGCAGCAGTCTGAACAGTGAATCCAGCCTTGCTTTGGAAGCACTGTAGTGGTAGCCATGAAGAACAGATTTTAATGATTTATTATGGTTAGATTTTACATGGATTGGCTTCCTATTTTATTTGGAAGGCAGTAAATCTGCAGCTTTTACAGGATTCTTGTTACATTCCTGGGATTTTGTTTTGTGTGCAGGCATGTACACTTACTTACTTAAGAAATCCTCACTGCCACTGTCAGGAACACTAAGAAAGTCTTTTTAATAGGTCAGACCTCAGCTACCATTGCATTTTCTTGTTACTGTAGTACATTTGGCAGATAATAGAAGATGGGGTCTAAAGCCCTTATACTGTATAAGCTTACTGATGTGAATAGTCACTGTGCTCTGATTTTGAATTTCAATGCAGCTGCTCCTGTGAGTAAATATTTGAAGATAAATCTGTAGCTTGATGGACTAACTCCTGTGCAGTTTTTAGGCAGGCATTTTGACATCACATCTTGAAGAGAAGATGCCCTTAGCTTTCAACAACTACCACCTCCATACATGAGATATTCATTTGTGGTTGCATATGAGGACATGGTTGTAGCTGTTTTGCAAGAGTCAATGGGAGCTTATGCAGTAGTTAATTCTTTCACTTTCATTCATGTGCTCCTTTTCTTTCATTGTATTTTGTCTGGGGAGCACGTATGTTATAAATACTCAACTTTTACTTCAGTTAATGCTGACATGTCCCTGAAATATGATTTTATATGAATTTGTGAATGTTCTGGTAAGAACATTCATGTTGCTGTGCTGGCTGTAGATGACATGCATTCTAGAGTCCCATCACTGACTGTGGTTTCTTGGAAGCCATGGGTTTTTGCACTGTCTTTTTTAAAAAAAAAATTAATTAAGGGATTTGTTTGAATAGATACTGATATGGTAATTGCTTGTTCAAGACAGAGGTGCTTTGGATAAGGGAAAATGCAACCTAGGCCCTTTTACAATGACAAGAGTGTGTGCTTTTGCATATGTGCACATAATACAAGTCGGTATCCATGTAGTCCATACTGCTATGGTAGTTCATCTGGCAGATCACTTAAATATTTACTCCAAAAGATCTTGTTCTCTGTTGGTGTGAAGCAGCATTTCTGGTTATTTTTAGGTCATTTTCATCTTAGCAACCCTGTAGGAGATAAACCAGACACAAGTGCTGTAAAGTGTCCCTGCACTTTGGTAGAAATTAATAAAATAAAGTTTAATGGTTTGGTCCCAAGGGGAGAACAGACCATCTGGTTAACAGAATGTTCGGCGAAGTAATACAGTGCTGAGCGTGCCACAAACCAACCCAGAATATCTGGTAGTGTGTCCAGTTGCTGCATGTATTAAGGATTGAAATGGTGCTTTCAGAGCTGCAGAGCCAGCAGTTCTGTTACCACTGCTGTGACGCAGGAGATAATTCTGTTGGGCAAGCATCAGCATGGGGGTGGATCTACAATACAGGATGTGTAATGTCAACATGAAGCATGGGAGCTGGCAGTAAGAAGGAAAGCAGCCATTTCATGCCAGTGCAGGAAGACTAAATAGATTTTCCCCCTCTGCATCTTCTTTTACGCTGCTTTCATACTTTATGTTAAATTATTACCTTCTGCTTTGTCATCTGAAAACTTCAACCCAGCAGGATTTAATTTCTTTTTCTTTTTGAACCTAGTTTGTTTTTTAAATTGTTGTTGTTTTAAACAAGTGAAGTGCACTCCAGAAGCATGTCTGATGGATTAAAAAGGGGGTGGGGGAGGCTGAAGGGCTAAGCAGATCTGGAGAAAGAGAAGAGTTCAGTCATGTGAAAGTCCTGAGCTTCAGATGAAGTTTCATTGTAGATCCTCTTGGCTTTAGGGCAGAGACAGTTTGTTCAAAAGCTGTAACCATTTCAGAACATTGTACCACAGCTGTGAAATGCAGAAAGGTATGAATTACTGAGAGTGATACTGTGTAGACTTTGAAACTCTGTGATTACTAAGAAACTGTAGAAAGCTACTGTAATTGTTTCTGCTTTCTTTTTAGCAAGAATGTCCTGTTAGAATTTCTTATTCCTATTTGGTTAAAGCTAGTAGCAAATTACTGTGATGCCATTTTTTTAGGAGCCAAATACTGTTACCTGACTGTGTAAATCTGCAGAAGAATAATTTCTAAACAAGCTTGCTAAGCATTCTGTGGATTTAAAAATCTAGTTATATGTCTTCAGTCAGCTAAGTCATAGACTGGTCAATTGGTCTGGGGTTTTCTGTTGATGCTATTTTTTTTTTCCCCAAGAACATTTGGAGATGTCTTCCTGTAGCTGCAGTCTGGGAAGCTCTAGAATACCAGAGCTTGCTTCCTAACAAGCATGGCAGAAGCTGAACTTCATACTCAGAGCTCTCATGGTTTCTCTTGCCTTTTTCTCAGGATTTTCAAAGAGTAACATTACAGTTCCCCTTGAATGAATCCTTGTCTTAGTTGCTGTTCTGTGGTAGGCCTGCAAAGGTATGACTTTCTTCATATGTTCCTAAGAAATGGAATGGGAGTGTGGGAGTAGTCAACCCACAGGTATGTTTTCCCAGTTGCAATTTGAAGATGGGAGGAGGGGATGCATATAAAATGTGGCTTGTGTGTGGAGACTGTTTGTTCCATTTTGCAGTAAATTAATCCTTAAGCAGTCCTCCTTGCTCCATTGGCCCTATTCAGGGGATATTTTTATTGAAGGTAGGTGAGTCTAGCACTTCTGCATAGGGTACTTGCAAAGAAATGGCACTGAAGAAAGGTGAAACTCAAACATCATCTCTCAGGGCAGAACTTTTTCTTGGTTGCATAAATAACTCCATGTTGTGGCAGCTGTTTCAGCATCAGAAGTATTAAGGATGCAGGCAAACCAAGAGACTTTTTCTAAGGTATGGTCACTCTGTCATGTCCATGTAATTTCCTTTGCAGGTTTTATTTTCTAGTAGCTGGTAATTTTGTGGTTTTTCTCATGGTGTTGAACAATTTCTAGAACACACTGAGCTATCTTCATCAGATGTGTTTTTTTCATAGGCAAATGAGTAATGCTTCTAGATTTTGTCTGCACCTTTTCTCAGAGAACATCTCTATACTGCAGAGAAAAGGCATTGTCCTTGACTTTTTCATACCAAAAAAGGTGCTACTTGCTGAAGATAGTTTATTATAAATAACTACTGAGATGATAATCTCACCACAGCATGCTTGGCAGTCTTCCACTGAGTTAGCCTGCTTCAGCAAGGAGCTGTCGCTTAAGATTCAAAGCAATCTGCAGGGACATATGATCACACACACTGACTGTTTTCTCAGTCATCATGGATGCCTCATCATTTCATGTCTCTGATCATTAGGAACTGGAATTATTATCTGGTAGACCAGCAGGATCTAGCACCAGAAAGATGGACTTGAGTTCCCATCTCAGAAACATCAGGTTACAGAGTAGTTCTCAGTTATGGAGGCACTAGTAGGACAATGTCTGTTGGATGTGGTTGTAGGGGTTTTTTGCTTTGTTTGTTTTAATTTTGATGTCACAAGAATAGATGGGGATATGGGGGAACTCTGGAGATAAATTTATGTTCACAGCACACTTTCCTATTAGAAACGGAAGAGAAACAGTTTACCACAGGCAATGATGTAGAGAGGATCTTTCTGCTGTTGGCTCTGTTTGGATAAATAATGACTTCAATGGCTCTGAATGGCTTATTTTGTAGAAATATTGTCCAAAAGAAAGACTATGATAAAGAGATAAGTAGTTGTGTCCATTTTTCTGAGGGTATTGGAAAAGTATTATTAATATCCATACATGCTTAATGTCAAGGGTTGACTGCGCTCACATAGCTTGGTGGTGACTTCTTTGACTTTGAAAAGTTGATAATGCTTTATGGTATGTGGCTATTGAGTTATCATGTTATTGCAGCAGTTATGTGATGGGTATCAGTGGCTGTTGTATTTAAACTTACTTTCAAGTAGAGTGCTGGCAAGTGTTCACGTTTCACTTGTTTAGAATCAATTTGATCAGGCCATCTCTACTGCTTTATTAACAGTATAGTATGAAACAGAACCTTTTCTAACCTCCATGTTACTCATTATTTCTGTTCCTTGGTGCCTGATGCTTTTCAGAGTCCTAACAACTTTTATTTCAAGCTGGGCATCTATGGTTGCTTAAACGTATGGAATGTGATATTTATTGGAAACAATTGTTAAGATTGAGATGGAACAAATTAAATTATCAACAATGATTTTGGAATTTTTTCTCCCTGATTGGACAGATCATGTTGAATCCTCTATGCAGTTCAAGGGGAAAACAGGACATGAAGAATTTAGTTAGACACTGACTTGCAAGCCTTAATAGCAGTCGTTATTTTTTCAAGCCTTGCAAGTGTTTGGAGTTGACTCTCATCTGGGAAGTAATTTACCATTCTCTGACAGGAAAGCATGGAAGGAGGCAGAGAGATGGTAACCCTTTATCTAGTGATGAGATTCTTTCCCACAAGTTCTACAAAGACAAATTCCTGTGTTCTTTGCGGAAATTGTGGGAGTAGATTAATGATGGGATGGGCTCTGCTCACAGATGAGATGAAGAAATTACTGGAACTGGTTTCTGGTGTTCAATGATCCATGCATGATTGTGTTCTTCAGCTCTTAATGTCTCACCTAGATGCCTTTACACTTTGGTATGGCTGTTCAGAGTCTATCATGTCCAGAGCCACCTAACTTGGGTGACCTTGTGGTTTTAAAGAAAATCCCATGGAACTGTTAGATTCAACCTTACTGAAGGACACATTCAGAAGAGCTAGTTCATTAAGCTAGCTTTGAAGGGTGTGCTCTGCAGAGCAGCTTCCTATTATTTGGTTAATGGTTGACCTAGTTCTATTGCCATATGTCTCCTGGAACACATTCTAATATAAAATATGTACTAAAGCAAGACTGGGATAATAGAAGGGAAGTCAAAGCCTTTATGAAACAGAAATAATATAATGCTGTTGCATTTTGGAAGGTACTGTAGTTACTAAAAAAGGCAGTATCTTCATGGAAACACATTGATTCTGATTGCAAACTGAGGAGTGTTAATCAGACACATTTATTTTTTTTTTCCAGACTGGCCTTGTACAAGAGGTTTGTATCAGTAATTCCCTGTGCTCCATGTGTGAAGCTAAAGTTAGGGAGTGAAGCACTCAGAATTATATTATAGCTGGGAAAAAGATTAGATTAGATTTGGCTAAAGCAGGAGGATTTTTCCCCTGGTGTTTTTTCATTGCAAACCATGGATTAGCAATTTTTTTTCCTCTTTAAATCCTGGCTAGAAGCCAGAAATGGAGATTCAAGCTTTTACCTGGTATCAGAGATGACAAGGAATATATATTTTACGCTTGAGCAAAAATATAAGAAATTTGGATGTACTAGATAAAGTTGAACCTCCAACCTGAATCAGTACTTTCAGGTACTTCAGACAGGCTGAAGTTCTGAAGAACCTATAGGCTGTGTTCTGGGTTAATTTGATTTTCCGCCTTAGGAAAAGGAAGGGTATGCGATATCAACTGTTTTCATAACTAGTGTGCATTATGGTAGAGCAGGGGGAAGGGAAAATTAAAGCCGTGCTTTGTAACTTTTTGAGAGCTCATGACTCTATCAGGAGATGTGGTGATTTATTGTTCTTCTGTCAGTGTGGGAAACAACTGCTTACCAGACGTACCGCTTTGAGTATTCATGTAACCTGGCAGTAGCTAACCTGTGTCTCTTCAGTTACAGATGGCTTGCAAGGAGTCCAGGTGCGAATTCTAGGCAAAGGTATGTCACCACAGCAGTGGGGGTGGCTGGGGCCAGCCCAATTTGTCTGTATGGGAAGAAGTAAGCTGTCAGGACCTGTAAAGGGAGCTATTGCTGATCAGCATGGGGAGCACCTAACCTGCAGAGAAATGGTGGAATGTCTTGGGAGTCATAATCATCTTGTACCCCTGTAACTCCTTCAATTCAAGGTCCTTCATGTGCTTCTTACGAGTGTGGGCCTACTTGGTGAGGCTACAAATATTTTGGCTTATTTGGCTAGTATACATGTAGTGACAGCATTACACGGTTTCGTCTTCTTCCTTAGTGCGCAAGACTGAATGGTATTTTTGTAGTAGAACTATTGGATCTCGGGGGAAAACAAACTGCAAAATTTTTAGTAGGATACAATTGTTGTGTGAGCTGTAATCATATTGGTCATGAAAAAAATCTCTGCTCTGGGGAGACACAAGCACAGCTATTTGTGCAACCTGATCAGAACAAAGGATAATGCTTCTGCTGCAAGATCAGACAGATCTGACGTTTCAGCAGGCTGAGCAAATGAATGGAGGAAGTGGTCCGCCTCCTCTTATCCATTGTCTCAAAGATGCAGTCTCACAGAGGAGAAAGGGAGGTTGAATAGAGCTTCTGAAGGAATATGCTGCTTTCTGTTCTGTGGAAAGAGAGCAAGCAGGAGTTCTAAAAGTCCCCTGCATTGGCAGGCTGACGAGCTTGTAATAGGAAGGTGTGGCAATGGACTACTCATATTGAACGAGAATTTTCTCTTCTGTAGCCTGCCTAGAAAATCTTAACTGTTATTAGGAAGCTGATGAAATGTTCCAGGCCTAGAATACGGGACCAAGCCTACTTTGAAGGCAGCTCAGTCATGTAGAAATAAAATTAACTCTGACCTCCTAGTAAAGAATGATTTAAGACTTTTTCTTAAAATGAGGAAATTCAGAGGGTTTTTCTTTTCCATTTCCTGTTCCTTTCTTCCCTGAATAACTCACCTGTGTGTTCTAGGATATACCTCTCTGTTGTGTTCCTGATGGCATTTTTATATAGGGAGAGCTGGACTGATCAAATTACCCTGACAGTCAGAATCTTCTTCTGCTTGGGAGAATCCTTCTGTTTCTCTTTGCTCCAGCTGTCAAGCTGTCATAGCCAAATTAACCCAAGTGGGATTTTAGTAGCAAGCTCCCCTTTTGAAGGCATAATGAGGCCAAGGAAATTGAGACGAGAGGGAGCAGGACAGGGATTTTTTAGAAGCTGGGCAGAATTGAGGGTTAATTCATGTTCCAGAGGTACAAGATCTGACTTCAAGCATCAAGGGGGATTTCAGCTGAGAAATGAATCCTTCAGAGAGAGGAGTGTAGAAGTTCTATCAGTATCATAGCTGGTTAGATCTCTGTGTGTTACCTTTTTGCATGGTCACTGGGACTAGAAATTGCTAGCAGTTAGGTTCTCATGGTCAAGAGACTTTCATATGGAAACAGTTTTCTTTAAAATCAAGCTTTTCTCGGCTTGGAGACCCATAGCTGCCATTTTTTTAGCAAGTATGCTATATTTCTTTCTTTAAATTAGTGGAGATTAGATTTGTGTTTGTGTTAACAGAACCAGTCCTGGTGATTCATGAGAACCCTTCCATCCTTTGTTCTGCCATATACTGTCTAGAATGTTACGTCAATTCAAAAGAGAATTAATGAATTCCAGAGGATGCTGGCAGAGTCCATCACTAGTGTGCAGTGGGGATGAAGATGCTGCTTTAGTAGCCTGCTTATAAAAGCATGTTGGAAAGTCTTCAGACTCCTTGAGTAGTAGCCTGTGTTGAAACTTCCAAATGTGTGATGACTGGGCTGTCATGATCAGCATGTTTAGTACCCAAAAGCAATTGTGAAAATTCCCTCTGTTTATTCTAAGGAGAGGGTCAAAACCCATCCCAGAGATGTGCCATACTGGATTTGGCCCAACAGAACCTTAAGTATGGGTTTCCAGCTGCTTTAACCTAAAAGAAGTACTCTTGGGGAGAGGAAATAATGGTGCTAGTTGCTTTGCCTCCATTATTCAACCATAGTTACACCATGTCTAAACTAAAATGGTGTTACTTGGACAGGATGATCAAAAAATGCATATAGTTCAGTGAGTTTTTAAACAATGCCTGGATGTGAGGACAAGAGGAAAAATCTTCAGGGTGGACATAAATCTCACAAATAAATAAAGCAGCATTCTCCCAAGTGATAAAGGTTTGGGTCTGAAAGCAAGCACTTTCTGAAAGAACAGTATCAGCCTGGTGCTAAGCTGAGATAAAAAGTCAATTGTCTATTCGCGAAGGCTGCAAAGGATTTTCTTACTACCTTCTGCTTACTCACCTCTTCAGGAAATAGGAGGCACAGCAAGAGGATCATGGCTAGTCATGGAGATCTTCAGAAGTGCACCCTTTGAAGCTGTTATGTTTCCTAACTTTATATTAAGCAGCTTTTATCTTTGTTTTGTGTAATGTTTTTATTATTTTCTCTTAATAATAGAACTCCTTAAGATATAAGACAGTTGGACCAGTTTTCACAAAAAGACTGTATCATGAACAGATAAAAGAGGAACCATGAAGCATTGGCTTGCATGAAATTCTGTGTAAGAGCAATGTGCTTGTTTTTTCAGTCATCCATGAGGTCAAGCAAGCCTGAAGTTCCTTTGGCTGAATGTTGAATTTTGGAATTTACCTGTTATACTTAAAAGACCATGGCAAATTTTGGGGCTGTCATCAAATGTTTGCAACAGCGTCAAGCTGAAGAAGGGAAATCATCAAAACATGTATTTGTACAATCTTGAGATTTAAGTCTTAACAGCTTTTCTCCTTTATTTTTTCTAAGTAAAAGGATAGAGAAGTGGGTCAGTTCCTCAGGGATCATCCAGATGGAGGCACCTGCTTTTGTAGCCCCGGGAGATGGGGACTGTAGAATGAGAAAACCTTATGAAGAGAGTGCAGAGGCATCACAGGTCTCATTGGCTTTTCTCGTGTATCAGAAAAGACTTTTGGAGCTCTCCATGACCAAAGTAAATAATTACCTTGCTTTGCTAGATCAAGCAAATAACACTAGTGTTGTGCCTTTGAGAGCCCTTGATGTCAAAGAAAAAAGCAAGGGTTTTCCTTCTTATTTTGGACCCATTCCATTGCAGACAAAAGCATCTCACAGGTCAGAAAGGAAGCATATCTGAGAGGATTTAAAGAGACTTTTCCTTTTTCCTTCTGTTCTCCACATCAGTAATTTATATTTAAAAATATAACAGCTCAATGTCCAGATGGAGATTGGTGACCAGTGGTGTTCATCAGGGGGGACCAGTGCTGTTTACTATCTTCATCAGTGACATACACAGTGGGATCAAGTGTGCCCTCAGCAAGTTTGCAGAGGATATCAAGCTGAGTGGTGCAGCTGACATGCCAGAGGGACAGGATGTTATCCAGAGGGACCTGGACAAGCTTGAGAAGTGGACCCATGTGAACCTTATGAGGTGTGCAAGGTCCTGCATCTGGGTCAGGGTAATCCCCAGTATCAATACAGGCTGGAGGATGATGTGATTGAGATACAGGCTGGAGGATGATGTGATTGAGAACAGCCTTGTGGAGATGGACTTGGGGATACTTGTGGATGAAAAGCTGGGCATAAGCCTGCAATGTGCCCTCATAGCCCAGAAGCCAGCCATATTCTGGGCTGCATCAAAAGAAGTATGACCAGCAGGTTGAGGGTGGTGATTCTATGCCTCTACTCTGCTCTGGTGAGACCTCACCTGGAGTACTGTGTCCTACTCTATAGAGTCCTTAGCACAAGAAAGACATGGACTTCTTAAAGCGGATCCAGAGGAGTGCCACAAAAGTAATGAGAGGGCTGGACCACGTCTCCTATGGAGACAGGCTGAGAGAGTTGGTGTTGTTCAGCCTTGAGAAGAGAAGGGTCCAGGGAGACCTTATTGCAGCCTTTCAATACTTAAAGGAGGCATGTAGGAAGGATGAGGACAATCTGTTTAGCGGGGCCTGTTGTGATAGGACAAGGGGTGATGATTTCAAGCTAAAGGAATATAGATTTAGACTAGATATAAGGAAGAAATTTTTTTACAGTTTACAGTGAGGGTGGTGAAACACTGGAAATGTTGCCTGAGAGGTGGTAGAAGCCACATTCCTGGAAACATTCAAGGTCAGGTTGGATGGGGCTCTGAATAACCTGATCTATTTGAAGATGTCCGTGCTCGCTGCAGAGGGGTTGGACTAGATGACCTTTAAAGGTTCCTTCCAGGTCAAAGCTTTCTATGATTCTATGATCAGACCTAAAAAATTCCTCATTCAGTTTGTATCTGTAATGGAGAGAAAATATGGAGCAGAAAATGCTCTGTGGCTCACTGAAGAAATGTTTTAGCTTTGTAGCCTATGTGGACAGAGAAGGGCAGCAAAGCTGGTAAAGGGTCTGAAAAATATGTCTCATGAGGAGTGCCTGAGGGAACTGTAATTGTATAGCCTGGAGAAAACGAGTCTGAGAGGAGACCTCATTGCTCTCTACAACTACCTAAGAGGAGGTTGTAGTGAGGCTGGTCTTGGCCTCTTCTCCCAAGTAACTAATGAATGGACAAGAGGTAATGGCCTCAAGTTGCGCCAGGGGAGGTTTAGATTGGATATTAGGAAGAAGTTCTTTACTGAAAGAGTGGTTAGGCATTGGAACAGGCTGCCAAGGGAAGTGGTGGCATTACCAGCCCT
>VZZY01013901.1:377-66000 GCA_013400335.1 Eurystomus gularis
CCTCCCTTGATCTGCTGGCCACACTCCTCCTGATGCATCCCAGGATATGGTTGGCCCTCTGGGCTGCATGAGCGCACTGCCGGCTCACATTGAGCTTCTCGTCAATCAACACCCCCAAGTCCTTCCCTTCAGGACTACTCTCAACCAACTCTGTGTACCCAGTTTGTGATTGTGCCTGGGATTGGACTGACCCAGATGCAAGACCTTGCACTTTGACTTGTTGAACCTCATGCAGTTTGCATTGGCCCATTTCTCAAGCCTGTCAAGGTCCCTCTGGATGTCCTCCTTTCCCTCAAGTGAGTCCACCGCACCACACGGCTTAGTGTTATCGGCACACTTGCTAAGGGTGCACTCAATGTCACCATCCATGTTGCTGACAAAGATGTTAAACAGCACCAGGCCCAGAACAGACCCCGGAGGAACTCCACTTGTCACTGGTCTCCACCTGGATTTAGAGCCGTTGATCACATTCCTATCTGCCAGGATAAAAATGAGATATAAACCCATATGTTGTCTGAAAATATCTGGATTCTAGTTTAGCCATTGTGTTAGCAGAGTCTGCAGTGGTTGTAAATGTGTATTCTAAGTACAGAGTAGCAGACTGAAATACAGTATCAAACTTAATATCTAATATATTCCACTAGTCAATTCAAATCTCTATTTTTTGCATACATTGATGTGTGTCATTTCATTGGATTTACATGCCTTATAAGAGTTAATCCAAGCTTTGTGTTACAGCAAAGTTCTAATGGCCCAGTGAAGAAGTCTATGCGAGAGAAGGCTGTGGAGCGCAGGAACGTTAATAAGGAACACAACAGTAACTTCAAAGCAGGATACATTCCAATTGATGAAGACCGTCTCCATAAGACAGGGTTACGTGGCAGGAAAGGCAACTTGGCCATTTGTGTGATTGTTCTGCTTTTTATTTTGGCTGTCATCAATCTGATTGTGAGTATAATGCTTCGGCTGTAAGCAACATTAGAATGTGTTTCATTCTGATGGTTTAATGGAGAAATAAAACTTATTCCAGTATGGCTGAGAAGAACCTAAAATATCTTGAAGGAGATTTCTTATTTTTCTCCTTTATTTTTTGTTCTTTTGTAGTCTGAGCAAGATTAGATGGAAGAATCTTGTAAATTCGATTGTGATTATTTCCGTTATCATGGTCCCAGCAAGGAACCTACCATTTATACAACACAGAATTAGGAACCTTGAAAGTGTCTCCCCATTCCCAAAACTCAGTAACAGCAAATCTGCGAAGTGTTACTAGTGTAGTACGAATGCATTCAGGATAAACTGTTAGGCCAGGAATAATTTACATATAATAACGGAGCTGCACATGAGCATTCCGAATTAATCAACCACTGAACTTTAAACCTGCATTGTTGTAATTACCACCTTTTTATTGCTTGATCAATGAGAAGTACTGAATTAGAGAAGTACTGAATTATTTCTCATAACTGGACATCTGTGGTGTCCTGGACACCTGGACAAGGTGCTTTCTTGTAGTTCAAGGGTAAGTGTACCCTGAGCTGGGCGATTGTGTTCAAGAAGTTTGTTTAGCTAATGATGCCGTGGTTACCCTTAAACATGAAAAAGCTTTAATTATGGACAGGATTTAATTTCAAATATATGTCTATTTTTTATATATACAAATTATTTTAGTTACCATTTCACATGAGTCTAAAAAGAATGTAAAATGCTTTTCATAATTAAATGTGTTCTGATATGCCCAGCAGGAATTAAACACACTAAAACGAACTCACACCGAAAGCTCACTTAAACACTAGCATTAATAATCATTTAAAATAAAACATCTAGTTCAGGGGTCCTCAAACTTTTTAAACAGGGGGCCGGTTCACTGTCCCTCAGACACTGTCGGGGGCCGGACTATAGTTTGGAAAAAAATGAAAGAATTCCTATGCACACTGCACATATTTTATTTGTAGTAGTGCACAAAAAAACAGGAAAAAGAATGCCGTATCCGGCCCGCAGGCCGTAGTTTGAGGACCCCTGATCTAGTTAATACAACACTTCTTGTGGGAAGATCCAAATGATGAAAGTAATCTTCAAAAACTTGTGTTTCTCTTTCAGATTACACTGGTCATCTGGGCCGTGATTCGAATCGGTCCCAATGGTTGTGACAGTATGGAGTTCCATGAGAGCGGCCTGTTGCGGTTTAAGCAAGTCTCTGACATGGGCGTTATCCATCCTTTATATAAAAGCACCGTAGGAGGCAGACGTAATGAGGATCTGGTGATCACTGGGAACAACCAGCCTGTAAGTTACATAATGAATTGAAAGTTTGTGAGCGGCACTGTGGAGTTACACTCACATTATTAATAAATATTACATTTGAAACATCATTAACTTCATGACTTTGTTTTTGAAGATTGTATTTCAGCAGGGAACAACCAAGCTTAGTGTGGAAAAAGACAAAACTTCTATTACAAGTGATATTGGGATGGAATTTGTTGACCCACGGACACAAAATACCTTGTTCAGCACAGACTATGAAACCCATGAGTTCCATCTGCCAAATGGAGTTAAAATCCTGAATGTCCAAAAGGCCTCTACAGAGAGGGTACGTCTCTGAACTGTCACTTACTTGTTGTGAAAGCTTATTACAGCATTGCTTTAGTTGTAGAATTAGAAAAAAAGTTACTAATCCAATCTTTTAAACATATTTAGAAATTTGACTAGATGTAGCTTAAAATGCAGCTCTGAAAATTTAAATCATCCTAGAAATTAGAACAGAAATTAAAAATGACATCATTAAAAGAGTGTAATATCAGGAATACCGTGCCAGCTAGGCCTGTGTCTCTTTTTATTAAGCATTTGTCCATCTGTGCATGGATAACTGTTTCAGAAATAAAATTTCTATGAAAACTTGTCTGTTTCTAGTAAGATCTTACAAAAATGATTAGCAGAACTTCATGCATAATTTTCATTCTACTGGAGATAAATGTTACTAATCACAACTTCAGACGTCTGAGTAAAAGCGTAGAAAGCAATCACAGCATGACAGGAATTGTGTCAGTTTGTGGCTTGTAGGTTAAAAAGTTCTTAGTTTGGTTTCTACATTAAATATGTTATATTTATCAGAAAACTAAAAAACCTAAATGTCAGTGTGTGTACATTTAAAATGTTGATCTCAATGTCAGAATACACTTTACTCCTTGCATATCGTCACTCATAGGTACTCTACAGGTAGAATACAGCACATAGTTCTTTTGTATAACGTTAGTAGAGTAGTATCAGTGGTTTTGTAGAGGGTTGAGTGTGCCTCAGGAATCCTGTTCAGGATGAAGAGAATTTAGTTTTCCTTTCTTCGTGTCTCCTCTGCGAGGATAACAAATAAGAGGGTTCCAGTGGACTCGATGATCTCCAGAGGTCCCTTCCAACCCCTACCATTTTATGATTGTGTGATTCTCTAAATACATAGGAGGAACAGATTAAAGGAAAACAGGGGAGTAAGTTTATATAATCAGTCCTAACAGGAAGCCTGTATTTGCTGCACGTCTTAATTGTGTATCCCATGAAATTGTCATATTCATTGTTATTTTTGTCGCAAAAATAAACTATTTTACATACCTTCCAAAATTAAGTATTCCTTGTTTTTAAATGTGAATGTAGAAAATATCAAATGGGCAGAAGCTTAACGGCAAAAGGGCGAGAAGTACATTGAAGTTTTTTATTACATTGTGTACCGATATTTTTGAAGTAAAGTTACTCAGACAAACCCAAATGACAAATTTTCATTGATCAGTAATACAGTTGTTTTGTTTATGTTCTTAGATTACCAGCAATGCGACCAGTGATCTGAACATAAAGGTTGATGGCCGTGCTATTGTCCGTGGAAACGAAGGTGTTTTCATCACAGGCAAGACCATTGAGTTTCGAATGGGGGGTAACATGGAACTTAAAGCAGTAAGTATTTCAAATCAGCATCGTTTGAACAGCTTAATTTCTTCAAAGTCAGGCTGAAAATAAACTGATGTAGCTTTGTATAGTTTCAGATTTTATATAAAGTAGTCATGCATAAAAGCTTAGTTGCAGTCAGTGTATTTATTAGGATTTTAAAAGGTGGTTTATTACTTTGCTGTTAATTAATGGTTCAGTAGTTTTCAGGCAACAATGATTTACTGCTGTTAAGACGCTAAAAACCCACAATGCCATTAAAGCTAAGCTCTTGACCTCTGCACTGAAACAACTGCGAAAGGGAATTCATCTTCTCTGGAGGCTTTCCTGGGGTGAGCAGCCTTTGACAGCGGAGCAGGGCACACAGCTGGGAGCGCTGCCTTCTGTGCTGCCGCAGTAAGACTCACCAGCATTCATGTAAGATTTTTGGAGATCATCAAGATTGCAGGGCTTATGGAATATGGAAAAGGTTAAGGGAGATACATGCACTCTTATTTCATGTGTGAATGAATTTCATGTATGAATTCAAACACCGATCCCCATTTCACATCCATATTTTTAGATTTACTGCATTTGCTAATAGGTCTGTAATGTGAAAAGTCACACGACTGCTCTCTCTCCCAATAGCAAAGTACATTGCTGACTATAACTGAGGAATTCATGGGCATTACTTGCAAACTTAATTAAAACAACGAAACCTTGTCATATGTACTTTTTTATTCTGTTGATTTCTACAGCCGTCCTAGAGGTGTCATTCATTCATTAAACCAGCTTGTCCTTTTCAGAAACAACCTGCCGCCTTTAAATTAGAAGCCGTACTTTTTTTTTTTTCTCCCTCTTAATAGGAAAACAGCATTATCCTGAATGGAACAGTGATGGTCAGCCCATCGCGACTGCCGAGTTCTTCTTACGGGGAACAGTTTAACAATGGCAACTGGCTGCGTTTCAAGCTCTGTATGTGTGCGGACGGGACACTGTTCAAGGTTCAGGTGACAGGTTATAACATGGGTTGTCAGACTTCTGTCAATCCATGTGGAGCCACACACTAAAACACAAACCACTACCAGGAGAGTTCTCTTTTGCGTTTACATATATTTGTATGAAGTAATTGCATGCCTTCAAGGATTTCTGTTTTTACAGCAAATTATACTAACATTTATTACATAGTATTTTTAAACAAAGGTTGTTACTTTCAGCAGTATTATGTCATCATCCTGTTGGCGGTAATAGTGGCACTGATTTAGTAGGTTTTCTGTCTACATGCATACTGAGGTACCTTCCTGAACTGGGATCAGAATATATTTAAAGAATGTGATCTTAGCAATAATCTTGACTGCCTTCACTTGCCTTTAGAGGTTTTTGTCCTGCATCCCAAGACACTGAGGGCTGCTGAGAACACAGCTGCCATCCGAAGTACTTCCAACAGCAATATTGATCTGTTGCTGGAAGTGGATTTGCCTAGGACAGCTGAAAGGGCAGATTTTTGTATTCATTTCTTGCCAAAGGTTGATATGATTCCCCCCAAAATTAGGTGGCTGACCATACGTGTACTAAGAGAGGGTAATGGCGGATTAATTTTTAAAATAATATTTTCAAAGTAATATTGAACATGGAAATGTAACTTCAGTTTTGAAATAGTCTTGTGATTATTGAAGTGTTGCACGAGCTCCCATCCTATCTGTGACATTTAGGCATTCTACAGTTGCTTAATTTATGTGAAGCATTTATAAAACATGTTTATATTAGAAGTACATTTTAAAAGATGTACTTATGACTTGCTCGCTACCCAAAAAAAGTGTTTTCCTGGGGGCTTTAATGTGAACAGCGTATGAATCCATTATTCAACAGGTAATAATCTAAAGCAGGACTGCTGCAGCAGTGGTTTTTTCCCCATAAATGCCAGTACTGATTCATTACTGAGAACCCCAGAATTAAATTCTGATGTTGAAACTGCAGGTCTGTGGTTCTAAATGTGGTGGTGTTGGATCCTGTGACCACAGAGTAAATATGTGTGTATCTGAATGTGTCAACATGAAACTGTGTCTGTGGTGAACTGGGGCCTTACAGAAGCTATTACAGCCTTGTAACTGCTTTTGCAGGGGCGAGGTGTTACGTACTCAAAATAGACCAGCTCCTTAGAAAACTCCTCCTTTCCCCACCCCATGTATTTCTTCACTTGAAAATAGTTTTGTTTTGCAGTAGAATCAAGTAACCTTAATCCTGGAGGCCACAATAAGGACTTTGCAAGTAGCTTTTTGACAGGTTTTTCTAGATAAGCACACCCTTCTCTTCCTGAAAGCTGTGCAAACGTTACACATTAACTTCAGAACTGGTCATTTGATTTAAGAAGATAAACTACCTACCCCTGCTTTAGAGCTCTCAAAGTACATAGAATTCTACAAAAGACAAATCAGCTCCTGCTGCAACAAGAACTTCCTGTGTAAGGTCCCAATTCCTGTATTGTGTATGGGTGGAAGGGATGTCTGGAGGGGAATCCTTAGGTCAGGCATTACGTCACATGAGCAGTCAGACACATTTCTCTCATTGCTCAAAGGCAAATCCAGATGTTGATGCTCAGTAGCTGTTAGGGTTTTGGGGGGGCGGACAGCAATGGAGCTGTTCTAACAAAAACAGAATAAACAGTAAAATGTAGCAAAAGCCACTGAATTGCTCACTTTAAAGACAATGGGAAAGTACTCACATTTTGCATACTGCCTTCACAAACTTCATAATTTCACTAGAGTTAATATTTATTAGCAACTTCAGGTCACGTTTTGCTGACAACATGCACACATCTTCAGTGCTAAGTAGTGCCTCAATTAAGTGTCTGTTACAGTTCAGTGGAGGAAATAAACGATAACATTTTTAGAATTTTGGATCTCATACTAATGGAAGTCGGTCACTTTATTTTTATATATATATATATGTAAATATATACACACACATAAAAATATAATCAGCAGTGTCCTCAAAGCAGAAATAGATCTTGAAAATGACAGATAACTGCCTTGGTCAAGTAGATTACACACAAATAACTTAAGCTTTTCTCCGGTTAATACTGACAATCCCTACAGGTAGTATTGGGTTCTTGTAATTACCAGGAGTTCTTTTTACAACACTGTAGACAACATAGCTGAGATAAGTCACGAAGGTACTCTTAAATCATGGTCTAGAGAATTGGTTTTAAAGTGTGGGTTTTTTGTCAAAATGTAGCAAAACTATTCAGAAAAATACCAAATGAAGTTTTAGGTTTGTTAGCCACTATTTATGCATCATTAATATATTTTGTTGCTTTCATTACACAGTTTGAGAAATGCTGGCACCACACACGTGCCTTGTGTTGTGCATTTAGTTGTTATTTCCTAACTGCCTAAGGTACATAGTTCTGTATGTATTTAAAACATTATGTGGCACATTATTTATTTCAGTCTCACAGATGCACTTAAGATTGTGTGTGTTTCAGGGACGTTCTACATGCCTCTGTGTAAAACACTGTACCTGGTACGCTGAAACAACTTACACGTGAGGAGTTCTCAGCATATGTAAAGGGGGTGGTTGTTTCAATAGGTGAAAGACAACTGAATTTCTGATCTTTGTTTTGAACGAAACAATAAATTCTAAGATGCAGCTGTGGTTCAGAAGTGTTATTCATAAGAATACAGTTTTTCATTAAAAATATGCTGTTGTGTTATTGACAAGGAAACTGGTATTTTATTAACTGCAAGTATGAAAATCATTCCACCTCTATGCGTCATGGCTTATATCTGTGGACTTTGCTCAGTGGTGGTTGTGTATGATACCTGAAGCAGAGTTCAAAAGTCTCCACTGTGGTTAGTTCACAAGTTCCTGAGGAGCTGTGTTTCTCAACCGAAGGGCTGGAAAAAGAAAGAAAAGGTTTGGATTGTTTTGGGGAGAGGCGGGGGGAGGAGGAAGGTTACCAGTTAATGAATGGTCTTTTTGAGAAATACCCAAGACTCCAAAACTGGTCATTTAAGACAGAACATTGATAATGCTTTGGGTATTTGTTTAGCGTGGAATTTTTTTAATGTCAAAGTATTTCCACTTTCTATTTAACTCTTGTTATGCTGAGCTTACCGTAACTTTACATTCTACATATAGATACTATGGATAACCTTCACTTGAGTGTCATAGCTGTGGTCCTTTACTTTCATCTTCCTGGATCAGTGGGAACCAAGTCACAGCGGACTCTTCTTGATACGCATCACAGTTCAGACTGTCGGTGGGATGGGGAATTCTTACTGAATTGTTCTTTTACCGGAATGTCTGCTGTTCCAGAAGATGTATCACAAACAGCAATAACGGCTGATTTTAGTTACAATAATATTAAAACTTTGCCATGCGCTGAGGGAAGACATGAAGAATGGATGCTAAAACACCTGAATCTCAGCAACAACCTGATTTCTGAACTCTGTTTAGCTACTTGTAGAAACTTACCTGTTCTAGAAACTCTAAACCTCAATGGCAACGCCATCCACACCCTCACACTGGACATTCCTACAGCTGCACATGGGTCTAACAAGTATGGAAATGTTGATCGTCTCCTGCCTGCTTTGAAAGTATTGTCAGTTGAAAGAAATAATCTTAATACAGTTCCAAGAGGTAAGCATTTCAAAGTCTTTAAGGACCCCGCTCCCAAGGGGTAAGTTGTTTTTGGGTATGATTTGGTACATCTTGCTGAATTCAGGATGCAACCGTCCCATGTAGTTAAGGTGAAGGAGAGTTCTGCCTGCGAGCAAATACAGAGACTGAAGCAAACGGGTTGTTCAGGATTAGGTTGGGTTTTTTTATACAGTCTTTGCAAACACGGTGCCTTAATGTCAGTCAAATACAACCAAATTTATCCTCTGAGAGCCCAAGCTCTGTTCTTCCTTCTATAGAAAGTGAAGTAAGGATCTTTGGACAAAAACCAGCTTTCACAACCCAGTCATGAACCTTAACATCAAGAAAATTACAGATAATGAATTTCATACTACTCATCAAAAGAAACTCTTTAAAATAAAACTTGCTCCAAGTTCAGTGTTCACAAAGGTGTATTCCATTCAGTCCAAACAACTTTGCACTACGCCATCTGACACCCAAAGTGACACCTTCTGGTAACAAGAACGGGCTGTAAGGTTTCGATAGTGTTCACTGCTCGCTGAACTATGCAAGGCATCGCAGCCTTGCTGACAGCCACTGTCCTCGTAAAAAGATGATTCACGTCAAAACAGCATTTAAATGTAGCAGAAGCTGCGGTACGAGCAACGCGATCCTGCATATTGTTTGCTGAATTTAATTATCTCTGATAACATCATCAGATTCATTAACTCTAGATTTTGAAAATACTGGGGCAGGGGGCAAACCAAAACCCCACTTATCTCACAAAATCAGACAAAGAGAAGAATTTTGCACCTGCGCAGGGTTCTTAGAGTTCTGTTTTTCTCCTTTTTTTGATACTAGATAATTCTCTGGCATGCAGGAAACCCTTTCACTTAATTGTTTGGTAGCATTGGTAAGGTTCCCATATAGACAGTATAGAAAAGCTTACATTATAAAATACGTTGATGCAGATTTGATTTGTTTTGATAGATAAATATAACTACACATTATAGGATGCCTTAGTGGGTCAGGAGAGATCAACCCTTTTCTATAAAAAAAATGAATTTTTAGATGTTAAAAGTCAAATTGCTATTCATCTTACCACCATACTTCAAGTTCTACTTGAATCCTATATTCATTTAAATATACATTCAGAACCTTCTTTTCCTCCTCCAAAATGCTTCACTAACGTTCTAGTTTTCAAGCTCTGGTAATAAAACACAAACTGAAGTTCTAAAGCAGGGGGGTCCAGCCACAGAGAAACTCTTCTCACAACCACCACCCCAGGTGTCCAGCTGCTGCCCACTCCTGCCATACCAGTGTATATTTGTGGCACAAATTTAGCTTCAGAGAAGCCCCCAAATTACAATTCTTCGTGCAGGTACAAGGAAGGGTTTATGAACGGCCACAAATTCTGAATGCCTTTCCCATTGGCTACCTCTGGTTTTACAGCAAGAATGAATCATTCGCGCTGCTTTTCGCATAACCCCCAAGATCAATTACTCAGCAAACAGAAGAGCAAACTGGAATAAGATAACCAGATGACACCAAGGGCAAGATTTTTAGGAAGTAGTAGCTTCTCCACAATGCTGTATGATCAAAACTCACTTTAGAGTGACATTCAGGTGTTACAAACTGTGGTGATGCTGAGTGTTCAAGCACCTGCCTTCTCACCGGAACTTGCAGGCTGGAGCTTTGGGGGCTGCCTGCGCAGCGCCTAAGAAAAATGAGGTATCTCCAGCTTTCAAAAGGGCTACTTAAGCAAGACAGATGCTGTCGTAACTAGGATATGCTGAAGAATATACTGCCGTGCTTGGTAACTCACAGGCTGGCAGGCACCGCAGCATGGCTTTGTTTTCTGTCAGGCTGACATCCCATGAATATAGTTCAAATAATTCCACATATGAAAAACTCCTGTGAACTTGCAGATGGCAGGAATAGGAGATGCTGTATCACCTTTTGCATCTCCATCTTTTATTTATAATTAACATATTTAGATTTTATAAACTGAGTGTATTCTACCCTTTTCACACTACTTTCCTACCTCCAGTTCTCCAGAGAAGCTTGCTCAAAGTACAGAGATCACAGCTGGAATAATTTTGATAGCAGAAAGGAATGTTACTGCTTTTATGGAGATGTGAATTTTTAAAACGTGCATTGACTGTGAATGTATTAACATGCCTGCTGTTGAAGCTAAGCAACTTTTAGAATGAGACAGTCACTGATTAGGAAAGGCTAATAACTCAACGCCTGCGGCCACTCATTGCAGCAGACAGGAATGGAAGGAATTTTGTTGCAAAGAATTTTAAAAAGCCACTTGACCCAATTAGGAAAACAAGAACATGAAATGTAAAATAGTTTTGTTCTTCCTAGGACTAGGCCTGCTGCAATCCTTACAAACTGTGCATATGACATCCAATGGCATACGACAGATTGATCTGAATGATTTTCAAAACTGTTCACAGCTGAAGGACATCAACTTGCAAAAGAACAAGATAACTAGAATTCATCCAGAAGCCTTCAGGGATCTCCACAAATTACAGGTTGTAAAGCAATACTACAGCTGTTTCAATATTTTGTGCTAACCGCCATTAAAGATATTAATCATCAGCTATTCAGTATGATTATACTGGGTTTTGATTATTATATTAGTATACAATCATGAAAACTAATGCCAATGGTGAAAATAATCAATTTATATAACATATACTTGCTTTTCATATATAGGAAAACACACACATTTGTAAATTTACAAAATAAAACTATGAATTCACCATTTACCTATGCAAGAAAGCAATCCATAACTGGGTTAAACACACACATGATCTTTTCCACCTCCATCCCCTCCACAAGTGAGAGCCCTGTGGCTTCCCATTCATACTGAGGTAGTCTACAATGGCAGAATTCTAAATATACCACAATTTAAACTTTCTGTTTAAATTAAAAAGCTTAGAACAATATTCTTGAAGTTCTGACTAGATGCATTGTTTCCATAACTGCAAAATTGCTCTTCTTATAAAAGTTATTGTTGATATTGCAATTAGGATTCCATTGTAAGACTTAACAAATTAATTTTCTGAATTATTTCCAAATAGGTTGTGGATCTCCGTGAAAACGCTCTGATAACCCCTCTGCCACAGATACTAATCAGTTTGAACTTCTTTCAACTTGAAGTGGATTTGTCAAATAATGCCGGGATAGTTAACTGTAGACTAAATGCTTTCAAACATTTATTTCACTTTCTTTTTGACTCCGCAAGGAAAAAATTGAGTATTTCATACAATAAATCTGCCAACAACTCACAGAAACCTCTGCTGTATCTTTCGAGTTTCAATGTAAACTGCAGCGATGTTTTGCTCAAGAGGGCTGTAGTCCCAGCAGGGAAGACATCGGTGCTGAACTGTGACCCGGACAACACAAGGGGTATGTGAAATGGACTCCATCTATATGCTGCTAAAATCCAAATGCTTGCACAATGATCCAAGAAATCTGGCTTAAAACGTGGATTTCTAAAGATACTGTTTAAAAATAACTGAGCAATAATTTAACATGAATATTCTTTCATTAGAAAGTAGTATACTGGTTAAAATATTTGAGACTCATCTTTCCCAAAAATTTCTTCTTCCTTACATTAAACTAGTAAGTGGTGTCAAATTATGCACAAATACATTTCAGTAAGTGGTATGTTGCAAATTTATCGGTTGATTTTGTAATGCAAATGGAAGGACCGAATAGTGAGGTGGCACTACTGGGGCATGTAGGAAACACAAGGATACAATAGTGTTTCTAGTATTCAGTTATAGCAAAATGAAACAAAAGTTTATTTGCATGGGAAAGGATTTATATTTCCCCTAAAAAAGCTACTGTACCACACCGTTCACATGGGAAATGAATTCAGCATTTACAGTTAACACAGAGCTCTTGAAGTACAAGTGAAAAAACACAGAGCCAAGACACCCCATGCCGAAGGAAAACTAAGATCAAATTTAAGAGTAGAAGATGTATTTGTGCCGTAAGGCAAAATGGTTTAACTGTAGTGGACTAAGGGCACTTCGAGGTGGTCAGGCTTTCCCCTTGGAACACTATCCTCAAATACATAGAGTCTGCCAGAAATGCCACCTGCTTTTGTCTGTTAACAAGGTTAGTCACAGAAACTCTGATTACAGGATTAAAATCAATACACTGATTGCACCAAAACTCAACTGGGAACACAAGCGAATCCAGAGGCAAAGGTGTACACGCAACCATGAACATATTCCAGAAGCCAACAGCCAGCCATGGCCTACACTTGCTGAAGTTTGGAACGGCTGCTGTAGATACAAATATCCTTGGTTTTCATACCCTTTTGCTGCAGTCAAAGCAGTAACTACAGGAAAATCACAGTGGTTGAAACACTGACAGTTAACCAACGAAGCTTTGTCTCAGCCACCCTTAGTGACCACGGTCACACCGGAGAACAGCTGACTATAAATATGGATCTTCCACAAGGGAGATGAGCAAGTGTTTCTAGTACGACCCAGAATATGCTTAGATAATTTCAGTGACCTCTTCCCTCACCCATGCCATTTTTATTATAAAGTCTGCAATTAAGACCCCACACATACTGCATTTTAAACTGGGGGGGGGGGAGTTAATACATGATGATTTAACAAATACTTAGTGGCTGAAAATAAAATGGATTTTATAATAAATAGTTAAAATTATCAAAGATAGGTCAAGAGTATGTTCTTCCAGGAATAACTTGACCCTGCAAACTAAGTATCCCATACTTTTAAGAAAGATTTTGTTTGCATTTTCTTTTATTTCAGGTAACGGAGTATCTTGGTGGACACCTAAAGGCAGAATTTCAAAAGACAATAGTCTTCCTCATATGACACTGGATAAAATGAGTAATTTAGTGATATACAATGCTGAGAAAACCGCCGAAGGATTGTATCTGTGTAGTTTTAACAGGACAAAGAAGCAGTATCTCATCTACAACATAGAGGTGAAAGAAAGGGTTTCAACATTTTTGGTTAGAAAAGTCCGAGACACTAACGCTGTTTTTAGACAAGGAAGAACAGATCAAGACCTCGCACTGGCTGTCTGCCTCTCAGTGCTCATTACATTTGTTTGTGCTTTTTGCCTGGGTGCTTTTGCTAGACCCTATCTTATCAGCCTGTGGAGACTCATGCGCAGGAACAAAAATTCAGGTTCAGGACATACATATTCTAATCAAGCTTTTTCAGATGAAGCCTTGAGCGGAGAGTGCTCTGCAAGTAAACCAACAAAAATGCAACATAATTTGTTCATCCGTGATGACAATTCTTCAATAAACACACACATTTTTTCTACAGAAACTTCTACTTTGCAAGAAGATGTCCTTGGTAGTGGCGTACATGCACCAAATACTGAAGAAGAGTACCAGAAACAAAGCAATAAGGAGGTCAACGTGAAGAAAAAACCAGGGTTTTCAGACACCAAAACTAGTATTAGCAATGATGAAAATATAAATGTTGATGATCATGGACTACCTTCTGTAAGGATAGATTACAGGAACAGCAATGAAGTAACACCAAGAAAATTAATGAGTAATGATGTTTCATTATGGAAAGATTCAAAATATGCAAATAATGAAGACTCGGAGAAGAGCAGATTCCCTCCCGTACCCAGGAGAATGAAAGCTGACTCTTACTCAGATCACACCAACTCTTCAGATTTGGGTTTATCTTTCAAGGGAGAAACTGGCTTTCCATTTTCTACAACACAAACCCATACAGTTGCACCAGATTCTAATACTAGGAAGGTAAGCAACAACATGCTGCAGTCTGAATTCACAAAGGCTACCCCAGATTCTCCCCAAAGAAGAGGTATCATTTCACATAATGAACCCATGAGCACCACAAAATTTATACCTGGAGGGCAAAGCTGTGATGAAGAACTTGGTCTGAACAGCAACATAAAGATAAATAGTGATGTGGGAGATTTTATTTTACCCAGTAGCTGCAAGAAAGATACAAACATTGAGAATTTAAGTGTCTACCAAACAGTAGAAAACTCTCCTCTTACAGAGTACAACTGTAAAATGGAACACACAAATGAAAAAGTTGCTTTAGCAGATCTGTTTGGTGATAGCTCTTCAGATGAAGGGACTCCATTCACAATGAGTGACTGTAGCTCTTTAGCAGACTTTGAACTGGAACAACCTGATGTTAGTGACAACTTGCCAGTCTGTCAGACGGCACTAGAGGAAGCTGATATGAACAGTGGAAGTGAGAAGTTCTCAACACTGCTAGAGTCTCCAAACATTGCTGCTGAGCTTCAGCATATTGGGAAAAATGAAGATGAGAATAATGCATATTTTGAAACCACTATTAATTATGGATCAGATACGCTCATGCCTGAAACAGCATCACCTTATGCTGATAAATGTAGTGACCACGTAAGCATGTCAGATTCAGACACAATTAGTTCTTCAAGTCAAGAAGTTCCCAGGACGTTTGATTATTTTACTAATGCAGAGTCAGCAGTACAAAACTCTATTTCTGATTCTCTCCACAATCAAAGTACAGATTTTGGTAATACATTACTTCTGTTAAAACATTCTCCCACATATGAGGGAGATCCAGAGGACACTCCTGAAGAGACTCAATTGCAGCTGTATCAGTGTCCCACTGAACCTCAGCATTCCCTCAGCCTCAGCCCCACGGAACAAAAAGAAAATGCACCAGAGGAAAGAACAGAGGAGCACACAGACAGGAACTCCTCTGAAAAAAATAATGGTGAAGGGGACATTACATTAGGAAGAAACATGAGTACATCAGAGGACGATGATTTTATTTTTGCTCCCACTGATATTGGTTTGAATGAAATTGTTAAAAGAACATCACTACTGCATTCCAGCAATGAGTCATCTCTTCAGTCTCTGCCTGAACACACAACTGAAAAACATTTTACAGTTGTTACAGAGAAAGAAGACTTGCTACCACAGGGGAAGTACGTGAACACAACTACGGCTTGCGAGGATAAAACGCAAGGAGGTTTTAATGAGGAAAACTCTGATGGATACACAGAATTACAGGATACCAGCAACTGTAGTCTGCCCAAAGAAATGCCGTCTTGCAGTCTTAGAGCAGATCTGCTGCATCTTCACTCTTCTGGGAAAACACAACCAGGCTTCAACTCAGATCATTTCCAACTGGATCAGAGTGATGAGGATGGCTGTTCCTTCTCAGTCCCACAAGGCTTCTTCAACAAAGGCACACGATGCAGTTCATGTTCATTCCCACAAAAGACTACAGGAAACATGATCTCCGAAAGCACTGATTCCAGCGAGACAGAGGATGACACCACTTTGACAGGACTGGAGAACAATTCTACAACAGCTGTCAACCTCCAAAATTCAAGTGAAAAGCTCAGTCAAAAAAGTCAAACCCATTTTTTTGTTAAGAAGAAAAGGGCATTTGATGGATTTGCTAATGTTCTGCAAAGTAGAAGAACGAACTTCAATAGCTGAAACACAAACGTGTAATAATAAGCTCCCACAGTGTTTGTCACATAGTGGGTGCAAAAAAGATTGTGTCTTAAAATGAAAGTGTGTAGCTTTTAGTAACTGTTAAATACCAGGGGTTGGTTTTGCTGGGTTCCCCCCCCAGTCAAACTACCTATCTGCCTTTAACTTCAGCAATCCAAGCTATGGAACTAGACGTAACAGCGAGACGTAGAAAGCCTGGATCCACCCAACTTAAAACCACCGTAATTCCAAAGGGTAATTCAGGCCAGAAGCCATGGACTTTTGTTTAGAAAGGTACTTGCTAAAAAGCAAGAATAGGTTTTATGAAAAACAACTCTAGGATACTCAAATCAGTAAACAACTCAGTAGTAGTAACTGATAACAAAGCTTTTGCTGTTATAATAATATACATTTACTTTCTCATTATTGTTGGTACTAAGATACTTAGAATTTGGCTCTAATATGCACTGATTTGTTTCTCTTTGTCTACAATAAACCTAACACTGAAATTATCATTACATTATTACTATTATTGTGTTTTCCTGTGGGACTCACCCTATACAATGAAATAGTACATATTACTGTCTTCTGCTTTTTGAACCAAACTGGTGGATGGTCTCTGAACTTCCACAGTTTTGCAAAGATAGGTAAAGTCCAAGCAGTATTCAATTACATTTAAAAAACTACTTTTAAACTTGGCAAGACAGAGTAATGAAACCGCTATTTCTCAAGGGAACAGAATAGAACTCAAACATTGCAGAAAAGTCAGTTGTGAAGATCTAGACACTGATGGGACATCACCTATAGTTTGCAGATGTGATGACATGAAGAGGGTAATTTAAAAAAGCATCCTATACCCACTTCAGAACTATACTGAGAGGGGCAAATCAAGGGCAGCTCAAAACTGCTGTATTAGAGTATCAGTAGCTTGATATACAGTAACTTTTTATAAGCCAAAAGATAACAAATGTAAGATAAAAGTCTTCTCTGAATATTGCCCAAGGCCCTTTAACATACGCAGTATCCCTGATGTAGTCCTTGAAGGGGAATGTCATCACAAAGGCAAACAGGCCTAGATTCCCAGAAAATGCAGGAGGCTGGCCAGCAACTGGGAAAACTCTGTCATGAAGACACAATTAATTCACTAAACACTCCAAAAAAATATTTTGCAAAAAGCTTTAGAGGCAAGTAAAAGGAACTGAAGGAGACCAGTATTGATATTATTTGATCTTTTGAAAAATGTTTTCTTTGGTGCCTTGAGTTCCTGTTAAATAATTCTCTTACACATCTAACATACAATTATCAGTTATATTTACTGAGCCAAGTCACCTATGCTTAGATCTCCTATTGGTTTGTTCTGGGGCTTTTTTCCTGGCTGATTTTCTCAAAATCTCTAACGTAACTCAGAATAGATCATATGGCACTTTCAGGTAGGTGTTGCATGGATTTGATTTAGGTCACCACAGTATTTCCAAATAACTGCACTCAACATCTGTAATCCAATTACAAGCAACGAATCTGCTGTCATTCACACAGGTCATCTTGTTTTCCAATCAGTTCCTGGAAAATTTCTGTTCTTTTTGCTCCAGTACTCAGTGAAATCTAAGCTGATAACTTAGAAGTTTTTTTTTAAGAGCAGGTACTGACCTTATTCCTTTGGTAGGACTCTGTCAGGAACCAAGGATGAAATAATCTTCTGAAGAAATTGATAATTTGTCAGCAAGTTATTCAGGAGTTTAAGGGTCTGATTATTTATTTATTTTTTTTTAAACAGAGGAAAAAGGTTTACACATTTAACTGTCCAGGCTGTTCATAGAGTGAGTAGACAAGAACTAAATGAGAAAACACTCAAATCTGCAAAAGTCACAGCATTCTTAGAAATGTTAGAGTAACTCTAGTGTGTTTCCTAATACAAGTCCTTTCTTGATTATATAAATGTCTGTAAATGTTATACCCTGTTATACTGTGATTTTTCCCTCCTAATCCCCACATAGTCTCAATACTCATGTAGTGCCTTGGCATCTATCGAATTTAAGGCCACTGTTTGCAGAGAACAGTGTGTGACATAAAAAACAAGTGTGCTTTTAGAGGCTGTCTAGCAGTAAAGAATGGGTAATTTGAGCATGATTCCTTGTAGGAACAGCTACATAGCCACTGGGAGCAGAAAACAGAACAGGATTTCCTCACCAGCAGCGCTTTTCTTAGCACCCATAACCTGCTTTCAGTAAAGCTCATTATACCCAGAAGTTGCTTGTGGCCGAAGCAACTTTAAAAATGGAATACATAAAATGCAGACTTCCTCTCTGTGGAATGTGTGAGTCTCCAAACGCTGTTTGACACACCTCTCCAAGCACCGTCACCTTTTGGCTGTACTGGCTGCTAACAAGTGAGGAAATCTAATAACATAAGCAAGCCAGTTTCATGGATGGTGAGGGGAAAAAAAAAAAAAAAAAGAGTGGCTCTATTGAGGTCTCATACACAGCAACGTTTTGTTATTTGCTTCTACTACCATTCAGAAAGCATTCAAAACACTGGAAAATTGTTTTCTAATATTTTTTCTGACCTTGGGAATGTGGCAACAGTGACGCAGACAGTACATTACTTGTGAGAAGCTGTGAGTTTTCTAAGCCTCCCTTTATGCCCTAAAGTTACAGAAAAAGGTTATCTGCTGTTCATGTCAGAGAAAATAAATTTGTTCCTTCATCAAGGGATTTTTAACAAGCAACAAAGTATGTCATTCTACTGTCAGAATATTGTTGATGTTCTGCCTCATACCTACCTTCAGATTTCTGCCTAACCATGCACCTTTGCTACAGACGCTTACTGCCACTTGTTCATTCAACCCACTCAGCTGCTTCTCCTTCATATTAGTTGCTCATTTCATTAGCAATTGCTCTTAAAGTTAATACAAAACCTTTTATATTTTTTGTGGCTTCCAAGCAGTACTCTTCATACTCTGCTCCTCTCCTTCCATCCTATTTCTTCATGCGCTTCCGCACACAATAGCTACACAGCCCCCCACCCACCGACTCCCTCTGAGATTTTATCCAGTCACTTTTTAAAAAATTTCAGCTGGTACCAACTAACAATATCTTGTTCATACTGAAAGCTTGTGTTTATTATACAGACACCACCTTTCCCCCACTCCCCACCTTGTCAGCTAATGGCCTAGCTTGCCAGGAGACAGGCTAACTTAGCATGCTTCAGGAGTAAGGTTCAGATGTTTGCGACCATGAGATTCTTGTGCTATCTGTGGGGGTGGAGATCCACTAAGCTGGCACGTCAAACAGCTGAAAGAGAGAGTGAAGAAAAGATGGTCCCATTTTGGCTAAACAAACAAAAGCAAACAGCTATTACATAAATCTTTGAGGCCATAGTGTCCAAGCGAAGACCTTTACCTAATTAACAGCAAAATTATATTGAACTGTACAGCCCTAAAACGGTACCAAGTCTAACAGAGTACATGCTAAACATACATGACTATGTAATTCAACTCTCCACCCAAATCATGCCAGACATCAACTAGAAGGCAGGGACAGACAGGATCAGGATATGAAAAATCGCAAGAATGGCACTGTGGTGGAGCAGAAGACTGAAAGTCTAGCAGAGACAGTCAATAGGCTGTACTTCTCTTTCTCCACCCAAAACAGGGTCACCTTATTGACAAGAAGTGTGTCTTCAATATACAGTATACCTTTTCCTAACATTATTATTATGTATTAGCACTGTTATGAAGACTTGCACCTCCAACTGTGTCAGATGTTAGCTAGGAATTACTAACTTGAGCTCGATTATCCTTTTTGCAGTTAGTGCATTTATCAACAGCAATTCCAAAACTATTGTATCTGTGCTTTAGTAAATCAAACCTGTTTTAACTATTACACTGTCTCAGTGCAAGCCCTTAGCCGGGCTCTGGCAAGCAAATGTCACACCCTCACCCTTACCACAACACCCCTGCATAGAAGTCACAGCTGCAGAGACGCGTAACAGCAACTGCTCTAGCGATGCTGAAGCCTCCTTAGCTTCATCAGTAACTTCAGGTAGAAGAACACATGTTCAGGTAACACTCAAGTTACTATCACAGTTGATAGTGGGTTAGCAGACCAAGTGACAGAATAGGCTCGCTAAGAAATGTGGCTGAGCGTGTGCTGTATGAACTTGTAAATGGAGCACAAGGAGGAAGGCAAGACGATGCTGGTAACAGTCTGGGCACACCCTTCTCAGAGGGCAATGACGTGCTGAGCTCCACAGTTGACAGGACACAGCGTCCCTCATACAGTGAATCAGTATAAGAAAAAATACTAGTTTTGAAGTAGATTGAAAACTTCAGAAAAAGTAATCATAATGAAACAAAGCTCTAATTTTCAAATGCATATTTATGATACTTCGACAATTATCAAGTTGTTTGCTGTAGATACAAAGCAATTCAATCCTTCCCAAGTATGCTGATAAATAAATGCTAGGCTGGAAAATAACCCTTGAAAATATAGAAAATTTAAAGAAAACATTAACCTACATATAATTAACATCAGAAACTATTTGGATAGTAATATTAAAGTTTTTATGGTACAGAAGACTGTGACTCACTCCCTTTGATGAATACAAGCAGCAAGCTACATTCTGAGAGCTAGTGCAGGCAATCCCAGTCTTCATCACCAACAGGAACGTAATGAACTGCTTCTCTAGAGTAAGCTCTATGTTACAATACTCTAATTGTAACATTTAAATATTATTTGAAGTTGAATACATTAAGTCAAGAGCCTTAGGGCTGGTTGCTCAAATAGTGCCAAATATGAAAAAGAAAAAAATTCCTGTGAAATCTCTTACATGTGCTCTTCATTGTCTTTACCAGCTTTTAAGTCTGTTTCCTATTCAAAAATGGATTTGTAACTCTGCAGCAATATAAAGTAGTATGACTAACTAACGGCTCCTTTAAAAACTAAATTTGAGAAAGTATTATGGACATTTAGGCTGTGTATTGCTAGCAGCTTTTCTACTGCTCTGCTACCATCACTTCTGCTTTAAAAAGATCAATGCAACAGCTCATTTCAAGTTAAGTAACTGAAAAGCTGTGAAGAAAGAAAAACACAAGTGTTTAAGGTTATGAACAGATCCTCAGATCAAAATATCACCAATTTTAAATATAGACCGGTCTTCTCTTCCAGTATTACATTTGATTAACTTAAGAGAATTTTCTTTGGCATATGCTTTTAGAAATCACAGAATGGTTGAGGCTGGAAGTGACTTCTGGAGTCATCTAGTCCAAGCCTCCTGCTCAAGTAAAGCCACTTAGAGTGGGCTGCTTAGACTGTGTCCAGACAGCTTTTTAATATCTCCAGGTATAGAGACTTCACAACCTTCCTGGGCAACCTGTGCCAGTGATCATTGACTCTCAAAGTCAACCAGTGTTTCCTGGTTGGAATGTGGCTCCTGGATGGAGCCTCCTGTGTTTCAATTTGTGCCCACTGCCACTGTCGCTGGGCGCTGCTTAAAGGAGTTCGGCTCTACCAGTATAATAAAGAATTATTTATAATATTTATTTGTATTATTTATAATAATTACTCCCTTCCTTCAGGTATTTCTATACATTAAATAAGATACCCCTAGCACCTTCTCTTCTCCAGACTAAACAGCCCAGCTCTCTCAGCAACACCTCACAGGAGAGATGCTCAAGTCCCTTTATCGCCTTTGTGGCCCTTTGCTGGATTCTCTCCAGTGTGTCCAGGTGTCTCTGGTACTGGTCAGTACAGAAGAGGACATAGTACTTCAGTGTGGCCTCACCAGTGCTGAGCAGAGGGGAAAGATAAATCTCCGTCAACCTGCTGGCAATACTTTGTCTAACGCAGACCAGAATACCATTCGCCTTCTCTGTGGCAAGGGCACAGTATTTGCTCATGTTCAACCCCA
Organism: Eurystomus gularis; assembly: GCA_013400335.1. Taxonomy (NCBI): domain Eukaryota; kingdom Metazoa; phylum Chordata; class Aves; order Coraciiformes; family Coraciidae; genus Eurystomus; species Eurystomus gularis. Next base: position 22,297 of record VZZY01013901.1, read on the forward strand.
GTCCCTTTTCTGCCAAGCTGCTTTCCAGCTGGGTGTCCTCCTGCATATACTGGTACATGGGGGTTTTTGTCCCCAGGTGCAGGACTCTGCACTTCTGGTTCAAGTTCACGAGGTTCTTGTCAGACCATTTCTCCAGCCTGTTGAGGTCTCTCTGGATGGCAGCATGGCCCTGTGGTGTATCAGCCACTTCCCCCAGTCTGGTGTCATCAGCAAGCTTGCTGAGCGTACACTGTCCCATCATCCAGACCATTAATAAGATGCTGAACAGGACTGAACCCCATATTGACCCCTGGGGTCCAGAGCTAGTTACTGGCCTCCAATTAGACTTTGCACTGCTGACCACCACCCTCTGGTTCCTGCCATTCAGCCAGTTTTCAGCTTACTTCATGGTCTGCTCATGCAGTCAATGCAGCAACAAGTTTTCTACAAGGACCTCATGGGCCAAAAACCCATGTTGAGATGAGCAGGTAATGATCATGCTACTTGCAATTTTGTCTTAAGAGACATTCCTGCTCAAATTGACTCTTTTGTATTACAGTAGCGTTTTACACCCACACACTCCACTTGGAACACACCTTTTCCCAATAATGTTTTAAAAGCTGATTTGCCTTACTATTAGATATAAGGATGACAAAATTGCACATACAAGTTCTCTGCTACTAAATGATAAAAGTTGCTAGCTGACACAATGCATGTTCAGATATGAGAATTTCTGAATTACGAACCACAGAAAAATCTGAAGTCAGTTGCTGAAACCAACACAAATACTGTTTATTTGTGGGATCCCATTTTACATCAACACTAGCAAAAGACCTAAAAACCAACTGGATGAACTCATGTTAGGTGGTGTAACAGTATTTTCATCAGGTCGTGAATCACAGGAGTTTAGCACACCTTATTTATGTAATATTGAAATAAGTAAGACAGAGCATTCACAGTTAGAGGTTAAACTGCTGTTCCTGCAACAGCAGTATCAGTAGGTACTATTTTGTGACAACACACACACATGGGGGGGGAGAGAGAATTTTTAAAAATGAAAAACAAACAAAAAACACCAAGCCAAGTTTTGGTCTCAATTACAGACAACAAACTCTCTAGCTGGTGAATGGGTTCTGTACAGTTTTACAGCAGTATGTAAGGACAAAATATAAGGCCTAGAAAGAGGTATTTTAGCAGTTATAATTAAAACCAGGGCACAAGCTAACCTTTAAAGCTGTCTATATTAATTCCAAGAGTATTAAACGATTTGTTAGACTTGTGACCAAGGGTCAACAGAAATCTGGGAAAACGTTAACACAACTGAAGCCCATTTCTTGCCCTCCGAGAAAGTAACTTGGAAACAGTAACCAAGTATGAATGAGCTGTAAGTAATTTTGATTGTGAGAGCATATTTGTGATTCAAGAAAATGCACGTATTTGTGGAAAAATGGGAGAAGCCTCCAGCCCTCTATAAATGTTAGAAAAGGCTACACAAAGGTAACCCAAGTATTTATTGTAGCTTAAAGACAACCTTAAACAGCTTTTAACTGAAAACTCAAGTGCATAAAGGATTCTAATAAATTCCATCCTCTTCAGCTTGCTTTCCTTGAAAAAGATAAAAAACCAACAGCAACAGAATTAGTTAATATTTTCAATACTTAATATTATTTGGCTGTAGAGTGAAATTTAATTTGCAGCATGTTTTGGTTACTAATATTCATAGAATCGCAGAATCATTTAAGTTGGAAAAGACCTCTAAGATCATTAGGTCCAAAGAGCTCCAAATGTTTGTCACCTATCAACTTAAGAGTGTCCCCTGCTATAGCCTTTGGATGCTGTTTTCCCTTCACTAACTGGCTTTCCACTTTACATCTCCCAAATACCAAGGATGAATTGCACATACATCAACAAGTTTCTGCTATAAGGACAGTAATAGTACACCAGAAAGATTAGCATAAGACCCATGACACTTCTGCCAGAATGACCTCTCAGTGTCTTGTCCAAGAAGTCAGCATATTCTGAATATTACTTTTCAAAAGTAAAAAAAAAACCCAAACCCAAAACAAAACCACATCTACATCAACTACATGATGGCATAACGAACAAAAAAGCAAACACCAAACTTCTGCTAAATACAAGGTAAACTGAGTAGCTTAGTTAAGTTTCCACAATTACTTAAAAATGAGAGGGATCTTCTCCTAAATACAAGAGCTGGCAACATGAGGATCCGCTGCATATAGCAAAACCAGATGGATGGATGGATAGCACATGGAAGCTTATCAAGCCATACGGGTCCATTTTAGGCCGCTTATTCTCTATAAATGTCAGTAAAGCCATCTACTAGCTGTAACTGAATTTGTGGCTTACTTTATGAAGATGCATGACCACTACAGATTTATCCTGCTTGCAAGTGGAAGAAAAAAATTTGCAGCATCCTTCTGATTCATTTCCAAACACCTTCTTCCTTTCCATAACTCCTGATTACTTTTACCCAAAGAAAAAAAATGAAGATTTTTACTGTGCAAGTATTTTCTGAGGTTTCTTTTCCTCTGTTTTCTTTGCTTTTAATTAAATTTTATATTCTGCCAAGCGTTAGCAAAACTTGGAAAAAGAGCACCCGGCTGAGCTGAACAGATTTCTGTTGACCCTGTTATATGAAAGTTGTATCTGTAACAGTAATAGATTAAGTGTCTTTGGCTCTTGCTTCCATTACTGGAAGCAAAACTATCTGTGACATACAAAACCTTTTATGCAAACGTCGTATTTGTTGCAGGATTCATGCCAATTTTTGCTAAACTGTTTTTTAGAGTCAGTAACCAGCTTAACGTTTAAGAACAATTACAGTATTCAATCAAAATCCTAGCAATCACAATTTAGCCTAATGTTAAAAGTTAATATTGCTTCTAAAATTCATTCTTTTAAGAACTAAACCAGCAGCTCCACTGATTATTTCCTTATGGTCACACTATAGTAATGTACACATTTACATCAGAAGTCTTCATAAAATGTGTGTGTTTTAGTAAGAGGCTTATTGTAAACATTAAATACCACACTCCACTGTATTAGTTTCTTGTGCAAACTGGCATCAAACATGGAGTTAAGATGATGCATATTAGTACATGAGAAAGCAATGATTATGTAAGTTTTACCCCTGCTAACTCTCTGAAGAGCTCTGTTTAGTGCCATGGAAATCCAAACATGACTATCTCATGGGGAAAGGTAGAATTTTCTTCTTAGCATCATGAAATTCTAAGGTTTGTATATGCATACATATTGTATATTTATGTATATACAAATATACACAAACACACACAAATAATTTTTGTCTTTGGCAGCTGAGTTTGACAAACAAAAACCACCACCAACAAACAGATTTGGACGCAACTGACCACCTCTAGCACCACAATGACAACCTCCTGGTCCAGGGCAGCAAGCTTACGTGCTTTTGCTAAACCAGGCTTAATCCTGGAAGTAGTCAAGTTGATGACAGTTGTTCCTGGCTTCAGTGACGGCAGAACAGGACCTTCAATACAGCTGGGAAATTCACATTCAACCTAAAACCTAAGGGCTTTCCTGCCCTTCCCCTGGATTGCATTCCAGAGAAGTATCAAACTGCCAATAACTTGTAAAATACTTCTACAGAAAAGTAATGTTATTCTTCATTCCAAAACATCCACTGGCCATTTTTTGCTAAATGCTCCATGAATCAATATGGAACATTTTAATAAATCCTTAGGGATAAAAGTTTAATAGCACCGGATACTTCAAGGACTTATTTATAAAAATCAACACTAACATTATTTGATAAAGAAGGGTAAGGCAAAGACAATGTGACAAAATTACAGAACTTAAACATAATTCCATTCACTCATTCTCCCCAAAATAATCACTAGAACTGCTCTATACAGATAAAGAAATGAGTGAAATAGGCAGTGGTCCCTCCTAAAAACTAATGTCATTTAATGCTGGTGTTTCATATGCCCATTGCCTGCAATGGACACTCTGCTAGGAAATTCCAGTTCCCAGCATGAAAGAAAAACTAATGTTTTGCCTGTTCACTATCATATTTTTAATTACTCGGAAACACAAAGTTAGAGACCCTGGGAAAGACTAATGTTACAAACAAACAAACAAACAAACAAAACCCAAAATCTATATTATCTATGTACTAGGGGTGAGCAGACTTTATTCCCCAAACCACTAATTTTAGCTAGAACTTTGAACTTTGCTAGATCGCAACACAGCCCAAACACTCTCGGTACACCAAAAATTAAAAGGAGTATGCCAAAGGCAATTTACAAAAGTCTAAAACCCATTTTTAAAAGGTGCTTTAATTTGTTCATTTGTACCTGTAATGACTACTGCAGTTTTAACATTAAAAAGTCAGTACTTTTTTCTTCAAATGGAAATAATCTGTGGCATGTACAACTATTACAGTGTTTTAATATTTATATGTATATATATTTTTTAAGACACCAATGTTTCATTCCTATTAAGCAATAGGTCAGGTTTGGCGAATTCTGGTGAAGAAAGTCACAGCGTGTCTTCTCACAGAAACTGGCATCTCAAATAGTAACATTAAAATTGACAATAGTTCTTCACATAACTATGTCCAAGCAGTCTGTTCATTTTCTAAAATGCTACATTTGAGACCAAAAGAAAAACAAAATAACTGAAGTTTCAACAAACATGTAAGTGATGACTAGAAATATGCCACAAAATTATTTTTACAATACATTTCTGCAGAATTAATCCCTAGGTGAAGCTTTTTCTTTTTTTATACACATATACAAAATTTAGACAGCAATATACACATAATCACAGTGAAGACGCTGGCAAGTTCACCAATTCGTAGTGTAAATACAAAATGCAAAGCAGCCTTCAAAGAGAACAATGCTACACAGCAAGCATAGCTAGCTTGTTAAATAGCAAACATCAAAAGTTCCCTGGAAAAGGGATGCAGTGCAAGAAAAGCAGCATGCACTTTGATACAAATAGCAGTTTATGGCTAATGGTTGACATAACTGTGGTAACAGTGACTCTTGAGTGGCTGTGCATAGTTAAACTCCTATGTCATCTGTTTTCCTTTATACCATTCCACAAACTCATCCAACAACACTGGCCCTGTAAAGAGATCAAATACTCTATTTTACAAAAGTTTGTAAAAGGACACGGAATGATTAAACTCAGAGAAATAAATTGCTTCAGAACACCAACATCAGGTAGTACTTACAGGCTCCATCTTCATCATAGTTACTGAGGTCAAGGTTAATTGTTCTGCTGAATTCAAGAACATTACACCATTGGTCCTTATTGATTACTTTGTATTTTGATTGCTGATTAAGGCAAGAAACGGAAGTTACTAAAATATATTTTCAATTCCCTAAAAATTCAGATTTTCTTACAGAAAATTTAAACCTTGTGATTAACTATTTTAATCTCTATGCCATCTAATCCTAAACAAAATAAAGAAACCACTAAGCAGCCAAATTAGAGTTGAAAAATTCATGTTTCTAATTAAGATATCTTTTACTGGGCAAACACACAGCAATAAAATGAAAGCCCAAAAGCAAATCAAAGACATTCAATACTTTCTCCTGCATTAAATAAACCTTCATAGCATAGGGATTTGGGGAAAAGGAACAAAAGAAAGATAACCGGTTACAAGGGCTGCTTTGGGTGTTAGTATTCTCTAAATGACGACAAGAAATTCTTAGCTGTTCATTCTACCTCTAATGTATCAGAGAAGACAGATCAAAATAAAAATAATTCTGCTCCAAACTTCATACCTCTAGAAACTGGTGAAATACTGGAAAAAGGGACCATGTTTTTCCTAAAAGAAGGCCCAACATACACTTGGCAGTATTGATATCTAGGCTGCGCTGATCCTTTTCCTGCATAAAAAGAATATCACAAAGGAAGAAAGAGCATGATTTCAAGATTTTTCACTCCTTCCATTGCCTGCACTACAGCCCACCCATACATAAAATAAATTAACAGATAAGTAATAAATTGTAGTACCCAACAGCGGTTTTTAACAAAACACAGCTTCCTAGTAAAATTTCCTTCCTCATAGCTAATGGCTTGATATACAGAGATGTTGCTTCCTATAGACTTTCCCAAAAATCTGTTGTTGCCATTGCAGACGAGGCATATGCTCCTGCCTGTGACTTCAGACCTTTCTGGAAAGCACTGGCCACTAGACTCATACCCATGTTTGCACATAAGCCTCTGCAGAGCCATCTGTCTCTTAAAATAGCATCGCTGCACATAGTTCCTCTGGTAGTATTACAACTACATGAGCTGTCACTAGATAGTTAAGTAGCTATCAAGTAACACTGACTATGCAAGAATGAGCCAAGGAGGTTCTTTGTTCTGTTATTCTACTGATTACATGAAATTCAGATTAATTATCAAATGAGCTGAGGAAACATAATACACTAGCACACGGAGACCCCTCTCAGAACTGTCCCAGCTTTAGTTCAATGTAGCAGTAGTACATTAAGGCATGGGGGTGATTTTTTTTTTTTTACTACTATGAAAAAGAAGCATCATCTGTACCCAGCAGATTCATTACATCTAATAATTGGGAAAGTTAATATATTTGGTAACACAACTTCTCTACATCTCAAAAGTAATGTGTGTACATGTAAGATTCCATTTTATTAAGTAGTTTATCCATCTACATTTGTTGTCTTGAAATTAAACAAATTCCACTGAAACAGGACACAAAATCCCACCCTTTTAGGACTTCCTTATAGCATTAAGCTACAAATTCAGAAATTAATGAAATCACAAAAAGTAAAGTTCCACATTAGCTACTGTAGACATTGATCTCTTTGTAAGTACTTATTATTTTTCTGCAAAGTCTAAATTAAGAAAAAACAGGGATATAGGGATAACCAGGATAGAGGGAGTACCTAACAGAACAGTGCAAGGCAGCTACCAAAGACAAAGGCAATCAAGCCCTATGCCTCATCTCTTAAAGTGCTGTTGTATGTATTACAGAATAGACATCCTTATTTAAAAAAAACTCACAAGCTCAAAACATAAGCGAATTGTCTTCCATCACATCGGAAGGATGTGCTAGAGTGGGATCCCAGTTTTCAGGCAACTGAATGCCTTAGCCACAAGGTTATCCTTTCTTCTTTAAACCCATTTCATACAAAATACACCTCACTTCTAAAATTGTATAGACAGAATTTAAAGTGGATTTGTTTTGGAAGGAAAGTGGGGAGGCCAGCACTCTGAAAACATCAGAAGCTGTTTTACATTCTGGTCACTAAATCCAAGAGGGACTTCGACCAATCCGATCTAAAGGAAAAAAAGTAAATTCCAGGATGAATAAAGCTTTTCAATTACAAACCTGCAAAGGTTTTTTTGTATTAATATGATACAATTATTTCACTTCTTTCCAACATCAATTATTTCTAAAATATAATTCTCTTTCCAAAGCCCATTTACACCTCTGTCACAAATGCCTTTAAGTATAAATGACACTGCTGCAGAATACATTTTATTTTCCATGCTGTTTATACTTTGAATTCTTCCCATACACTCAACTGTTAATGAAATCAAGCTCTGTTGCCTTTACTTTGGCCAGGCTGTTTCTCCATGCCTTACATTGTGAAGTTTCTACATTCTCCCTCTCTGACTACTGTTTGGAACACATTGTTCAGATAAGCCCTTTATACCCACCACCAACAGCCTAATGCCACATCTGCCATGACAGATGCTCCAACTTAACATACATTCCAGATACTTACATTCTTTCTTGGATACAGTGGAAATAATATATTGATAAACTCTGACAAAATTTCAGTATTTGTTTTACATTGATGACAGATAGTATTTCTATGACTATTTTCCCCCTGTTTTTCAGATAGAAGATCTATTTAAGCCATGAAATACATGGATCTGTATGTTCTCAAACTTGGCAACAGGGAGTGAGGAACGTATTTGTGCTTAATACCAACATATGGTGTATTAAATTATTTCCTCAAATCCATGCTGACTTAAATTGTGCATGCTGTATAAAACCTCAATGATACTTATTTTAATTGACAAGCTAGCTCTAAATACCGAATCACAACAGATGCTTTCAAAATTTCTCTCTTAAAAGTTTTAAGAAGTGCTTTTTGCCATGGAGCACCTTCCTGAAATGACTACCCTTAGGACGGAAATGAAACAATCTTCTGAATCCAAAACCAAAACTGCTCCCATCAGCTTTTTTCTATCAATCACTTCAATTACTCTGACAAAAATTACGTACAGATTCATCTGCCACATCTAGGTAAATAGAACAGCTTTTGTCAGTATTCATTTCTATTCTTACTGGATGACATTCTCCTTCAGACTTCCCCTGGCTCCACAGTATTAGAAGCTCAATAATCTAATACTGTTTTGACAGCTCCCCTCTTGATATGCCTTTGACCTGCAGTTCTACAATCTGAGATTTTTTTTGTCACAAATGATGTCACAGCATCTGCGTCCCAACGTGTAAATTCTTTCAGACCACTGTCTGTCACATCAGCTTGGTACCTCTTTAAAAATACAGCTCACTGGCACTTACCTTTGACAGGCCACTGGCTGGCACAGATTTGCTACTAGTAAAACAGTTTTTAATCTATTCCAAATATTTCATCAGTACCTTGAACTTCTTTGGCAATGTTATTTCAAGCCTTTGCATTTTTGGTTGAGCAAAACTGGCAGAATAAATCTTCACAGAGCAAATTTGGAGGAGCCAAGACGTTGGTGTATGGCTTTTCTTCCTCTCACACTAACTAATGCCATGGACTCTGTCATATTCAGCTGCAGGTTTCCTTGGTTAGAAGTGAACTACTGTGAATCTCTGCATGCTGACACACAGAAAGCACTGATAGACCATAAACCTGAGCTACGTAGGACAGACTTAACTATCAGAATTGCTATCAGTTCAATTTCTTATTATTTTTCTCATGTTACTTTTTTGCTGCAAGTTTTCCTGGTTCTTCTGGTTCTCCTGCCCCAAAATGTGAGCTTCAGTTTTGCCTGTGATCATTTTTATGTTAAATCTTCTGTACATTTCATCACGTTAGCAAGATGGATGTCCAAATTCCATGTCAAAATGTTAATTGAGAAAATTAAAGTTCATTTATTGCTCCCTTTAAGTAGCAACAGTCTTACACATATTATGGGTTCCAATACCAGGTACAATTTTATCAAAGATTTTACAGTAGGAAGACTGGTATCACGATATTGTTCAATAAACACTGAGAAGATCATTAAAGACCTTCCAACAGTCTTCTGAAACAGTACTTATATTATATCATGTCCAGCTTTTACCATGTTAGTTATTTCTACCACCTGCAGAAACGCCTGAAGTGCCTTCCTGTTTTAAATATGCTTAAGCTCATAAAATTCAAACAGTGAGAAGAAAAACCAGACTAATCATGAAGCCAGTGGAAGTAAGTATTGGCAAAGATCCAATACACAACAGAATATGGATTAAATTATTTCCTTTGAAGTCACAAAACGGCTTGAAGCAGAGAGGTAACAAAACATCAAAATACTAAGCCACTCAACATCAAGCATCCTATATACTTTCCTTTTCCACTTATGGCATTTTGCACATACTTTTTTAGAATATGAAGAGTTCAGTTTGTTAGAAGCAAGCCTGAGTGGTATCTTAATTGAAACATACTTAGAGGTATACAGCCTTTCAATTATTACTTATGAAAGTAAAGTTCTAATTTCAAATGCTTGTTTTCCATAGTACTTACCCGTGCAAAGTCAAACGCGTATCTATAAATAAGTTTAAAATTGGAAGGCTCATTTAATAAAGATCTCAAGTAATCCAGAGAATTTCTCAATTTTTCTGTAGTATCACATCTACAAGACAAGCACAAAGTGCATTTAGAGTCTGCATTCTTACACAGATTTCTGATGTTTTAGAAAAGAAACTCTAAAACATACCCCCATCAATCTCTCCAAAACACATCACTGCACAACAGCGTGTTTATGAGTTTGTCCACATAACGGCCTCGATTAAACCCACAGTGTGAAACACATTTAGATAAAACAGCAAAATCTTACACTGTTACCCAGGTAAAAATTTGTTTAGCTTTGTAGAAAGTGCTTGTCTACACATGGCAAACAACCAGCAAACCACAGCAGTGAAACAATACTTGTATAGTTTTGCTGAAACTATAGAACTTCCTACACAGTTTTAGTGATTTTGTTCTGCAATACAAGTCAAAACATAGTTCTTTCTTCAACGTGCTATGAAACTTGATTATTCAACTACATTTATTTTAATTATGCCAAGAAGATAAGCTCTCAGCTGGAGAAAGCAATTCTTAGAAAGAGCATGACAGTGCAGAGTCACAGAAAGGGACTGTATTATTTAGCATTTTAAATGACATGCTCCAACAATAGACCAATATCTAATAGATAGGTCCAATCCAGTGACAAAGACAGATGTCCTTGGGAACAATGTGGAACTTCATGACATTTCTGTTTTCTTGAGATTGCCGATATTTTAATCCAACTATTTATAAGATGTGCAGCTGTCAAATTTCAAGTTGTCCCCATGAGGCCACATGACCATAAATAGGACCAAAAATGTATAGCTTCTATTCCACAGCAGAGCTCTCTGTTTTAGGTGTTATGAGTCAAAACATCGAAGTGTGTTTTTTCTAAAACAAAAGAAAACAAACAAACAAAACCCAACAAAAAACCCCAATTTACTATAACAAAGTTAAGAGGTTCTTCAAAGCTCTTACTGTAGTGATGTCATCCCTTTCAACCATTCTTGTAACGTAAAGTAACCCATGTTTTGTGCATCCAACTTCCATGCTAGTACAAGCATAACTACCTGTTTTAAAGAGGAAAAAAAAGAAGACTGAAAAGAATTAAACAAAAAGATCCACATATTTTTCAAGTAACTACTGTTCAGTAGGCCACAAATACTCATATAAATGAGATGTTCAGATTTTTACTACAGTATTTCAAAAGTTTGAAACCCTGAAAGTGACAAATCTGTACATAACCCAACCAAGGAAGGTAACAGTGCAAAGATACAAAGGGATCATCTGCTCAAGTAACCACCTTACTTGAAGGGAGCACGCCAAATCATCTAGTGATTATCACAGTGAGGAAGATTAGTTGGTGCAAAAGCTACAGAAAAGGTTTCCCAGAACAACTACAAAATTTAACCAGTTTGATGACAAGTCTAGAAGAACATCAGCCGCAATTCATGAGCTTTGTGAAATCCAATTATTCTAAAGCTAATCATGTTCCCACCTGAATCCTGCTACCTCAGGGTACCATCAGCCTACCTAATTTTGCAGGTCAGAACGTGCAATATAGTTCAAGTAGGTGTTAAGTAAAGCTGGTAGAACTAACACTAACACACATCGGAACAGAGGCTGGTACATAAATATTTGAGTCTTGCCCAAAAGGAAACAGAGTCCTTTTCACATCTCACGCAGAACACTGATGCAATAAAGAATTTAAGCAAAGTGATACCGCAAGATTACTATCTTATTCAGGAACTTAAGAAACCACTTTTGATATATACATGGAAAAACTTGCAGGACAACTGACTCTGCAGACCAGAAGGGAAAAAAAAAAAAAAAAGTAGTCAAGTAATTTCTGTTTACAACTGAGCCACTAACTAGCTAATGTTAGTGCAGCTCTATATGGTTTTTAATACGAAATCTGAATACCTATTTATACACCCAAATGTCTGCATAAATCTCAAGGGTTTACCATACTAATAAACCCCAAAATTAGCAAATTACATCTTATATTTCCAGTAAATCTTCAAAACCACAATTCTCATTTTACTTAGAGATGATCCCTTATGAATCCTGCATAAGTTAGGACTTGCATATACATTTAAAGCACAACAATTAGGCACCAGGAAAAAGCCTGTAAAAGGCACAACTATTCCTTTTAAAGTTTTATTTAATTCTATATATGCATACATACAATTTAAATACGTAATTATATCTATTCCTTATTTGTGTTTTGAAATGACGAAATGGGAGTGCTAATATTGCTCATTGTATTTGAAATCCCTTTCTCTCCTAGAAAACTCAAGGAAAACATGACTTTGTAGTTTTGTACTCGCTACATTGAATCTCCAGTGTTTTAGAAAAGACAAGTACCAGCTTTAAAAAAGAAAATCTCTTTCTTTTTAGGGGGATGGAAAAGTGAAAGAGAAGGGGTAGCAGCAAAGACAAATTGAGTTTTTACAGGTTGACAGTCTGGGGTTTAAAAGTTGTTTCCAAATGTGTATATAAACCGCCCTGTTTTGTATTTCCCTTTTTTTAAATTTTTAATGCCTGATGGAAAAATAAGAGATACAAAACTGGCTCATGTAGATCATAACAGATTAGGCATCTTTCAAATGGATTTTGAACTTACGTTTTCTGGCTCAACTCCAATGTCTTCACAGAACTTCTCCATACCTTCTGGTCCTACAATGTCATCAGTGCCTGCAAATAAAATGCATTTTACTTATCTCTGAAAATTAAAAGTCTTGACCTTTACAGCACAAGAGAAATGCAATCACGCAGTACAACCAGAATTTCCACACACTATTTTTCGGTTTGTTTTGACATGCAATAAATATTTTCACACTTACTATCAGAGTTGGATACACTTAAATCTTTATCTTGCCTTTGGAAACAGAAAAACCATAGAACAACTTTTAATTCTTGACAATATCCCTTATTCTACCCATTTACTGAGATAATCTTGGAAGATTAAGTTCATAAGATCTTTAAGAATGCACGTATATCTAGCAGAACATCCACCTAGTATTATCACACTGAAATGAGTGGACGATGGTTACTGAAACTAATTTCTTGGCTTCAATCTCTACTGTTATCATAAGATGCTATCACAGAAAAATATGATGCCTAGCTATACAGGATACAAGATCTTATCCCCAGAATCTCATTCCTTATGGTCTCATATACTATCTTTATATAATGTCATCTACCAAAGACAGCCTAAAATAAAAATCTGGTGCTCCCATTTATTCATATTGCTATACCATGACCTCACATTATCTGAATTTTAGTAACTGCAGGGGGAAGGAAGACATAAATTACTGCTATTTTTTTGCTGACTTAAAAGGAAAAAACATTCAAAATATGGATGCTGTTAAAATGCACCACTGTTAAAACAAGCTGTTAAATCAAGGTATCTGTAATTTCTACAATAGAAAAAATTGAAAATTGGAAAAATTATACAGGCATTAAGAAGTATACTGTGCAATTCTATTTTTTTAAGTACATTTTAAGTATTTGGACTATATTCTTAGAATTATTTTACTTATGCTTCAAGGGCTCATTTGGGGAAAAAAAACATTAGAGGCTGAAATGCTTACTTTCATCCAATATAAAAATCACATGTGCAAGAAAAAGAGGTTTTATAAAGGGAAGGTCAATCTATGTTTTATTATTAGGTGACCTACTATACTAGAAATAACAAGGTTTAATTATATCTTCTCCCATCTTCTCATGACATTCTCTCAGTGTTCTCCGAGTGTACACAACAATCTTTAAAAAGACTTACTCTGTAATGTAAAGATGTATTAGGAAAAAACCCAACAAATGCAGCACCAACTGTCTGCATATATATATATATATATATAAAGAAGATGGCTTAGGAAGCAAGAACACAAAAAGGATTATTCTTTGAAAATTCATTTTTCACAACGTCACTCAATACTGTAAACAGAACACACTCTCCACTTTTCTCTGTTTCATCTTGGTATATATGCATCCAGTGGAAACTCAAAAGCTCTTTCACACACAGCTATACAGCCTTCCTTTCCTCCCTTCTTTCCATGGAAGTCTTGACAAAAATAAGTTATCCCTGTTGCTAGAGTTAAAAACGTAAATCAAGCCCGTCAGAAAGGCAGAGAATCTAACAAGCTAGATTTTGTTTGAATTTGTCCAAATCCCCTCTCATCAACTGCCACAGACAAGTGAGATCTTAAAGTATTTTATTTAGTTAATACAGTTTTATTGGAAGAAAAAGATACTTTATTATGTCAAATTAAGTCACTCTTCATTATGCATAAGAAGTAGACAAAATAGAACAAGCTGTAAGCAACATTATCCACTGCAAGATGACCTTATTTTCTTTGTCAATCACCTATTTAATTTCCTTTTGGTCTTTACAGTCAAGGGATCATTTTTCCCCATACTTCAAGTTCTCCCCTTCAGAAAAAAAAAATAATACAGTGACCAACTTCACTATAAGACTATCATATTTTGTGACCGCAGATCATAATTAACAACCCTAGGGGTAATGCCTGAAGGAAGTTCTCATACACAAGGGCATGGAAGACAATTATAAAGACAAGACTAGTACAGGATACTTGAATTTATTCACTACTTTTCTTGAAACCATAAGCACCAGATTCAGCAGGAACAAAACTAACGTTACTACCTCCCTCACCTTTTTTTTATTTTTTTCATTAAAGACACTTCTCCTGAAGCATAATTCCATACTATTCAGCACTAACACGGCAGATGTCAGAAATTCTAAAGCCAGAGAGGTAACATTTTGGACACAAGTACAGCTTTAACTATAGATTTGAATAGTAAAGTACACGTTCCAAAATACTCAAAGTTACACACTTTCTGTATGTTTATAAAATACAGACAAAGACAAAATTGCCCCCTGAACTCTTCAACTTCACACTTCTCAGAACATAAGAAAAGCTTCTTTAAGACTTACCAAAAAAAGTCTTTATATTCAGTCCTGGAAAAAGCTCAGTTAATGCAATTTTTATATTCTAATGTAGATTAAATTATTATGAGGAAATTTTCATTTGACCCTTACCTGCATATTCATAGAACCATTCTAAGCACCTTTTACTTGAAAAGACTTCTTCCTCTGCTTTTATTCTTGTCGAATCATATTTTCTATACATACTTAAAAAGAGAAAGAGAAACAAGTAATTAATTCACCAATATTTTAAAAGCAATCTTTTAGTCAACAGCCATTTTAAGCAGCAATGCTTTTCCTTTCATGAACCAGTTTACCCAACATTCTGTCCTCAGATCCAGTCACTTGGGACGCTGCTTAACAGAGTAAAAATCACTGAACCTAAACACTGCATTTGCTCAGTCTGTCACACCAACTGATTCATAAATGTTACCCATGTACATGAACTTTCCTTACAACAAATACCGACTAGTACAAATTCAACACCAAAATGCTTTGTGTAAGTTCATGTAAGATGTGTGTACACCATCAGTTGCCACAATCAACAGATAGGCTGCAACTTGGCTGCGGGTCTAAACCCAGAGTAATTTCATGTCACAGTTAACACAGGTCCTACTCGTAGGCACACACATAATTTGTGCACTTGAATTATTAACTAAGGAGAACTGCACATTCTCTTTTTGCCTTCTTCAAGGCATAAAGGCCAAACCAGACAATCCACACTTACATTATTCTAAAGCCAGTAAGTTGGTAACACAAAAGAACCATGGGGAGCAGGTTACAGGTCCTCACTGAGAGTAACTCAAGGAACCTCATTCATCATGAGGTAGTTATCTGAAAAGCTAGATCCCACCTCCCTGAGATGACTGCCAAGGTAATGCTCTCCTTCAACAAGAAGCATAATAAATTTTGATTACATTCAGGAAACAACAGTGAAGTACCAGCCTCCTGAATTTAGTATCTGAAACACTTAAAGCACAGAAAGCAAAGCAAAAGCTGATGAGTTACTTCACCCTGTTTAGACTTTTCTGAAGCAGACAATATCATTTGTGCCTGTTAGAGGAAAGAGGCTCAGCAGTCCAAGTAGTTGTTCACTACAGGCTATGCATTCTCTGATCCCCTTCCATAACTCTGCAGTAGCTTGGGCTCATGAAGGTTGAGAAGAGCCAAGCCACAAATGGCCTAGACTAGAGGAAGCAGCCAAGAACAGCTCTGCAACTGTTCCAAGCATGCAAGCCCTTCCTCTTGCAGTGTCAAACCCTGCTGGGGGAGGACAACAAAGTGGCTAATTGGTTCAAGGATTCTGAAACAACTTGATGAAATTAATTTGGAGTTGATTTCATCACCATTTTGTCCTTCTAGAAAGATATGTAAAAGATATCAATATTTATGAGCTTAGGGTACATTGATCCCACTATCCTCCACCTAGCTCAGCTATCAGCTGTGAGGAAGCGTAGCTAGAAGTTGAAACAGCACACATATCATTCTGACATCAACTCAAAGAACTGCTTCATGTTTATTGTCATAGTTCCTTTAAAGCAACTAACCATTAGAGAAGTAATACTAGTTAGAGTAAACTGATAAATTGCTAACTGGAAGACAAATACAAATGAAGTGCTTAATTTTTCTTTCCATCTTCAAATTTCTTAACACAGTACTGAAACACATTGATCTGCAACAAACTGAAACACTGCAGAAAAATGCCAGTCATACGTGTCTCAGAAACACAGATATCCACAATTTGTTGGTTATTTTCATTTTGAAAGCACTTTTTCTATTTGAATTACCTACTTTGTATAAGCTTTTCTGCAGTTGCAAAGGAACAGGCTGACAGCATTGCCAAGTAAGTAAACAACTAAGCCAGAAGGTGTAAGTCAGAGTTGGAACAATTTGATTTTTTTTTTTTAAAAACAGGTCTGATAATATTCTCCTACTTGCAGAATGAACAGTGATCATGGAAGACCTATTCAATATCTTTTTTGGCTATTTTGAATTCAGAGGAACCAAAAAAATGTCTTGAGACAAAGAAAGGTGGCATTCTTCCATTTTAGCAAAGTCTAATTATTCAGTATCCCCTTTTTTGTATCAAACAAACGTGACAAACACCAACCGGAATACCAAGTTGAAAATCTATTGTCACAGGAGTTAGCCAACATCTCTATTCTATTCTATGCTATTCATTCAAGAAATCTTCAGGAGCACTGCTGGGACCTGGGACATGCAAAGCTCATGTAGTTCCCAAAGACGTATCAATCAGAAGACTCAATTTTTTTTCCTCCTTACAAAGGGATGGTAACCAAGTGCCTCGCCCTACTTGTTGACATAACTCATCAACATGTTAGCTGTCAGTATGCAAACAGTGGATCTGGAAAGTAACCATCGAGAAACATATTTATTGAAAGAGCTCTAGGTCATCCAGGTATTAAAAAACAAAATAAAACAACAAAAAAAACCAAACAGGATTCCTGCAACTACAAGTGGCAGAGCTGAATACTGTGGCCTGAACCAAGACAACGACAGCAGTATGTGTAAGAGGAATGGCGAACAAGAACAGAAAAGACTAGCCCTTTTTATACATTCACTGCACCTATGCATAGCAAGCTTTCATAGCACTGATGCAGGACTGAAAGCAATTTGTTGTGCTAAGGCCATTGCTTGGGAACTGCAGGAAACAACATTCATTAGGAAGTCCATGTGTCCAACGTACAGCCAAGTAACTACAAGTAATACAATCTGGCCTCAAAGTTATCATTGTTAAAATAATTAAGTATCTGACAACTGTAGTTTGATTTTTGAGAAACCAGAACAGGTTACTGATCTTCCAACTTGTGTCAGTAAGAGAAATTACTTCATAAATTCAGAAAATGGAATCAAAAAGGATATGATCTTGAGCTATCCCAGTCTCTGCTACAAGCTAATTAACCAGACATTCGCTAAAGTGCAGGCGACACTGTACCACAGTCATCATGAAAGCAGACCATGCACAGCCAGAAGTATAAAACCATGCAACAGAAATGGCTGAATGAATCTCAGATGCCTCTCTCTCAACCTAAAGGAACTAATAGCAGATCCCATACTCTGCAAGACAAGGATCACCTGAAAAGGAGTATCACAGAAACAAGGAACACCAATGCAGATCTGGTATTAGAGATCTCTCATGTATAAAGATGAAGCCTTTCTGTTCTCTGCTCTCTCACTGTTTACTCCTAACACCAAATGAGTTTCTCCCCCCCGTCTAGTCAAACCAGCTAGTTCTATTAGCAAAAGATTCCTACTACCTGAAGTGCTGGTGAAGCAACATGCGCAGGGAGATAGAACCAAGTAAGTAGATAATACCTGAGATTACAGCCCAGGACAACTCGGTTCAATTATCACAGCAAGCCTGACCTAGCAGCACAGGGTAAAGGTGATTCCAAAGATCTTGTCCTCTGAACTATCATTACTCTTAATTGTCTCAAGAATCATATGTGCAGAGGAGAAAACAGAAACTGTCAGAGATGTCTGGCATCCATTTCGTACCTCAGAATATTTCTCTATCTTTGGAATTTCTCTGTATGTACTGCAAGACAACGTGCCTTGTCTTTGTGCTAAGGACAGCATCTCTTGCTACGCAAATACAAACTGCCAGAGTGCACAGGGTAGATACCTGAGCACCAAACATCTACTGAACAGCTCCGAGCTTCAAACAGCAAGTCCTCAATGGCTTACAGCTTCTTCAAGATGACAAGCACAGGTACCTTCAAATAGATGCACAACCAATTATGCTGGCCATGTTACAGTTTGTCATTTGCTTAAGCACTGACAGTCCGTAACAGGAACTTGCAAAGTTTCAGACATACACCAGAAGAGAAATAACATACTGCTCAGAGTGGGGAGGAGGGGGGAAAAAAAAAAAAAAGTGGAAAAAAAAGTAAACCTCCCACACCTTCCATAAAGGAAGGGCCAATGACTATACCTGGTACTTTTGGTACCAGAATTTGTACCGCTGTCAGAGAATGCTGGCATTGAAACAGGATGGCTAAAGGGTGTTTCTCCGTCATCAGAGCTAAAAGGTGCGTGCAGAACTTTTTCCCAGAGTCTCCGCTATACCTATCGCTACTGGACAACAGCAAACCCTGAGCCTTTGTGTTTAGATTTATCCTTCCACTTCTGAATCCTGACATGTGGTCCGTTAGGAAAAAGCAAGGGGAAAAAAAAAACAACTACCTATGGGCAAAGAGTATATATTTGTCACTCAGATTTTTGTTAGTTTAGTGTGACACTGTCAGTATTAGGACAGTGACAGCAGACTTGGCTTCTTTTTCATTATCTATTTCTAACTGCCATTCTACCAGCTAGACAGAGGAAAGAATGTGGGACAGGGCAGGAAAAAAGTCATGTCAACTACTTAACCACATTTAAATGAAATTATTTCCTCAGAAATGTTTGCATTTCTATCATGACCTAATAGAGGACTTATAACATCCACTTTTAAACTTGGCTTCAAATATTCTTATGAGCTAGGGAATTGTAATAACCCTGAAACAAAGATGAGACAACGTAGTTTGTAATTGGAAGTGCCACAGGTAGATGTAAACAAACTATTTAAAAAACCCCAGTGTCTAGGCCTTTTATGTTTCGTTAAATACAAGATCATCTGTATCCTTTCCAGATTATTTTCCTCTGTTAGTTGTTCCTCTGATTTTGTGTGAAAAATTCTATTCAGCTATTATAGGGTGACTAGGCAAGTCATTGTAAGAGTATATGGTCACTGCCAGCAAAAGAACAAGTTGACAGTCATTCTCTTCCATCTACTGCAGTCTTCAATCTAACTCCTGCTCTGAGCATGCTTCAACTGTCCTGGAATTTGTGAGAGCTCCACCTACCACAGCAGCAGCTCTGAGCTGTGTAGCTCCAGGATACTCAAACAGAGATCAGTGAAAGCATGGAGCGTAGGTCACACAAAACATTCTCTTGACTATGAATGCAGGTAATAGCTCATTTAAGGAAAAAAAAAAAAAAAAAGTTTATTAGGGTAAGTTAAACGTTAAGTTAACCCCTCATGAAGATCTACAGCCTGCTCATTTCAGATGGTCAGTGTCTACTGAATGAAAATATTAAGAAATTCACCAACAGTAGCTTTGTTTCTATGCAACCAGAAAGTATTCAAAATCTTTAACTCCTTTTGTTTCAGCTTCAAATTGAGTAACTAATTGCCTTAAGATTATATTTCGAAAGATGCAAACGTGATTAAAGAAGATGCCCCTACTACTTCCATTCATTCTAATTAATTTAAAATATTGGCTAAGAATTTTCATCTGTACAGTATTTTCATAAAGCCTTACCAATTAATTCACAATTATGATTTTAGTTTCATAAATAGTGCAGTAGAAACGAGGGGGCAGGGAGAAGGGAGAGACGTTTTACGATTTGCAAGGTATGACAAAGACTGTTTAAAGTAACCCTCAGTACAAATGTACTTGTCTGGGAAGTTTTAGGAATTAATATGTCTTCTCTCTCCTTACTTAAAGACTTAAAATAACCTCTGAACTTTTAAATTAATATTTTTAACTCCATCAGGCTTACTTAAGGAACAGTATGTATAACAGCACACATGCTGATAGTAGCACATTCAGTTTAAGTTTCTTCAGCACTAATTATATGAAGTTCACTGAAAGGTGTAGAAATGGGAAATTGTACCTGTGCGTACTTGAAAATCTCTACTTCTAGGAATAAGGTCTAGACGTCTATGACAGCTGGTAACACAGGCTGTCTGCATGGGGCAGGTCCAAACCAGTTAGTGAAGGACAACAGAACAAAAAACCCTCTCAACACTGAAGGTTTTGAAAACGTTCAAGGTTAGTACACTCGCATTTTTCTTTCCCATGTTAGTAACAGTTTGTTCACTGCATTTTCAAAACGCACATTTTTTCACTATACAATAGGAGCTTATTACTCAATAAAGAAAATCTATTTTTATTTTGATAGACCCTTATGTGGTCCATATACAACACCCAGGATAAATCAGACTCTAGATCTATTTGCTTGAAAACATAACTTTAAGGGAAGCAGATAAATATTCCTAGTTTTCATCCTTCTATGGTCCAAATATTCATTACTGTAAGATTTTTGCCCTCAGCACGATTCTGTAATAAGGAGTAGAATTATTTTTTAAATGAGACTATCATAAAGAAGAGAAGACATACAGCTGATTTTTCCCTAAGCAAAAAGCCAATATTTGGCTAGAGATTGTGTAACAGATACACAGCATTAGATAATTACACTGTGAGGACTATATTCTTAGCTAGTAGTTATCTTTACATGAAACTGGGTTTACCTTTCCTAAGACCCTTAACACAGTGATGGAAGAGCAATGTGCAGAAAATGCATATTTAACTTCAGTTTGAGAACACTCTATACTGTGAGAGTTATAAATACAATAAAGTCAACACTGTGATACTCAGAGGAAAATACAAACTCAGTCTTCAAAGTCACCATGTTCTGGTGAGCGTGCACTAAACTGTTTACTTTCAATAGCTATTCTTTAAGACAAGACAAATCTTATTGTGATCCAAAAAGGAACACACTGAGTTCTTTTCATTATACATCATCTGGTATAAAAATTCTCTCCCACTGAAACACTGCATGCATGGTTCAAGGTGATGTTATGAACACTAATTAACAGAACTCAAGCTCTTATTATGTAAGTGTGGGATGCTAAAGAACATGTTTGGAACCTTTGTTTTCCATAATCAGTCTATGCATGAGATCAGCATTTCCAAACAACTTCACTAACAACTAGATTTGTTCCTATAAATGTTTTTCCTCAATAGCCAGTGTCATTATTCCACTAATCCAAGACGAAGCCGTATCCCTAACAGCCTGGAACTGAGGGTGAAGGGTATTAACAAGCTTCTTGGTATCAGATCTGTTTAAATGTATGAGTTTAATACCCTTTAGAAATTATCTTGCCTTTCAGCAGAGTCCTGCTGAAATAAACTTTCTGGAAAGAATACATACCTCAAAAACATTACTATTGTTGCTGAAGAGATTATAGGGACACACCATAAATAAGTGAAGACTGAAAACATCACCCAACAAAACTATCCATGTAAGGATTAAAAAAAAGAAATGTCCTTGGTATGGACAAATTGGGAGGAATCATGAACATTTGGTCTCAACTGTGGTAACACCATTAATGATGTCATTCCTCTGATAATCTTCAGACTACTACCTAACATTTTTGCACTAAAAGCCAACAGGAGACTTTCAATTACTCAATTTATTTGCTGATGTTGCCCCTGTAAGCTTGTAACTGTAAGGGAGAAACGTACAAAACTTATGTAATTCCATAAGCATATGAAGTGACAAATCATCTCTCTTCTGGAGAGTGCACGTCTTATTTTTTCATTGAAAGTAGACATTAAAGAACAGACACTGACTACCATTTTTGCTTAATACAGAATGTATGCAGGTTAATGTCCCTGAAAGGTTTATCCTGAGTTACTAGTGTGCAGCTTCTAGGAAGTCTGCCTCTAAAACAGAAGCAATCATAAAAAAATATGCCTAGAAGCCCCTTATTCCATAAACTGGCATTGCACTATCCATACCGTTTTTATTGTACACAGCATTCTCTGCACACTATGTAAGAGGAAAGGGCTTTGCAAGTAACTAGGTCTGCTCCAGCACACTGCTGCAGAGGTTCCTGATTTGAGATTGATTTCTGCTAGACAAACAGAGGGCTGGAACGCCTCTCCTATGAAGACAGACTGAGGGAGCTGGGGTTATTCGGTCTGGAGAACAGAAGGCTCCAAGACGACCTTATTGTGGCCTTCCAGTACCTTAAGGGGCAAGGTGGTGAAGGACTTTTTAGCATGTTGGGCAGTGGTAGGACTAAGGGGAATGGATCAAAACTAGAGGTGGGTAGATTCAGATTAGACATTAGGAAGGAGCTCTTCACCATGAGGGTGGTGAGACACTGGAACAGGTTGCCCAGAGAGGTGGTGGAAGCCCCATCCCTGGAAGTTTTTAAGGCCAGGCTGGATGGGGCTTTGAGCAAACTGATCTAGTGGGAGGTGCCCCTATGGCAGTGGGGTTGGAACTAGATGATCTTTAGGGTCCCTTCCAACCCTGACAATTCTATGATTCTAAACTGAGATGTCTGACCTCCAAAGACCAAACACAACAGGCATGAGCTCCACCCTGACAAACAAGCACGGATGTGGGAGGCAGCTGGCTCTTTGTCTAACTTGTCCACAGAAGGTTACAGGGGCATAAGCCAAATTTGAAGAAATCTTTCCTTGAAAGAAAATGGAGTTCCAAGACTGAGCTGAATGTTCAGCAAATTATTACATATTGCCAGTCATGCTGAAATAAAAACTGTTTTCTTGGAGACCAAAACAAAAGAAACTTATACACGGGGAAGAAGAGAAAGCCAAAAAACCTTCAGAAGTTAAGGAAGACAGATAAAAATCAGACCACATCAGAGAAGGATATTCCCTGGCAGCCCAAGACTGGCAGATCTAGTTTCACCTCCACTTCTATAAACAGGCTGAGGTCTTCCTTTTAATCAAGCCTTACACAGCAGTAGAATGAAGACTAGATGCATTAGTTATAAACTGGAAGCAGATGTATTAAAAAAAATTCAATTTAAACTTTCAAAAAGCTCTTAAAAATTATTATATACGCTAAGAAATCAGGTTCTCATAATTTTCTTACTTGAAATATGCAAATCAGTATCCCTCACTTACAACCAACCTTACTGTCTAGGGGCTTGGGGTTGTTTTACCATTAGTGTCTTGTCAAAGGGTGGTAGTGTTAAATTTCGTTAACCTCTCTACTTAGATTCTAGAAACATTCTGTCCTCGTTTCACTTCCATATTGTATGTGTATCTTTGAATAAGCTGTAATGTCCTCTACCAACTGCTGAGCTTTTATATTTTCTTATTTCTGAAAAGCAACAAAAACCATTAAGAACATGTACTGCTTTTTTGTTCTTGCTAGTGTTACGTATGCAAAGCAATGAAAGGGAGAGTTGAAATCTTTCTTCTTCTGCATCAACAGATCATTTAATAAATTCCAGTACAGTTACAGTTGTGCAACCCTATTAAACACAATGGAGTCACAGAGGCATGACTAGAGGCTTAATTTGGCTACCAGCATTTTTCTTACTCATGCCAGAGAATAAAAAGAAAAGGACTCAGCCTGATTTCAGGCTGACAGTAGAAGAGAAATGCATCTTTCTACCTTCCTGAAGATACTTGTTATGGAAGCATGTGTTTTCTGAGCCACCAGTAATACATGAACGTAACAGAGCTCAAACTCTACTGGCTGATGCAGTGGCACCGAACCTTCTGGCTGTATACACCACTTTTCAACATCAGGACAATACTGCACCCATCATGCAGGAATGCACAGTCCTGTACAAGTTCTGAATTTAGTGCACATAAATAATGACTATTTTGCACATAAGGAGCACATTTGATGGTTTCCAAATGACTGAGGCTGACTGAACATACACATACACTGAAAATCCAACGCTTGCACAAGTCTCAGCTATGCAGCACCCCTGCCAAAAGAATATGCTGCTCATGCACACAGTTACAACCCACTTGTGCTTCTGTATGCCAGAAGGAAACTGAGCAGCACGGCCTCCATCACCACTCCACTGCTAGCTACCACCTTGCCTGGGCTATCTTCACCTTTCCCTTACACGATCAGCACCAAATCACAACATGACAAGGAGAGACTAGCAGGACTTCAATAAGAGATGAGCGGGCTATAACTACTTTTACTTTTCTCACAGGCTGTAGATTGAGAATGCCCAATTAAGATGTTATGCATGTATACAGGAAGATATTACTGTAACTCTTAAAAGTTTTAACAAACAAACAAGTATGTGTATTTTGACATCTATGTCTGTTTTATAGCAAGGAGAAGTTCCCTACAAGCTTCTTGTACAAGTAGAAAAAGGTGAGATACAAACCGAAACTAGATGTGCTTATCAATATCCCACAGTTAACCGCAGGCTATGGTTCCACATTGAGAAACCAAGCAAATTTGAATACCATTGCCATTAATATTTAAAAACACCATTGTATCAGCTATTCAGCTTTAGATATTCCATCAGTCTTAGCTCATGGTAAGATGACATACCCATCATGTCTACTTTTCTTAGCAGATAAATCATCTCCTGCTGCAGGTCTCCTCTTTTTCCTTGGAGGCATCACTTTACTAAAGCAGTCTGATGAACTGCAAGACCGGAGACTTCCTACAGAGGGAATTAAAAACACCAGTACAAGAAATGAAACTGTTGCAGACCAGTTAAACTGTGTCCTCTAATAGGCATATTACAAACGGAATGGAAGGGTGAAAATTAGTGGATTTAAAAATTACAAAAGAAATGGTCTCCTTTCAATAGCAAAATGCATCTCACTTTGATATGGCATTCAATGACCAGATTTCAGTTAAGGCCAAAAGTACTATACCAAAGTGTACCATAGTGCCAGTGCTACTTCAGTCTAACAAAAGACAAGAACTGAAGATCCTGAAGAAATATTTGAAGTCCTCAAAAAGGCATCCTTGGTTTTAGTCATGTATTCAAATCAGAACTTCTAAGAGTTGTTCATTTCTTTTATAAATACAGATATGACTCAAAAATTAGAACATCTACCTCTAGAAAACAGAATCTTTTTAAGCCCCAAGGTTTTCATGATACAGAGAGCAAGGGGTAGGAAAGGTATGGTTCATTTATTCTTTGGCATTGTTTTCTTTCTTTTTTTTTGGGAGGGAGTAAGGAAAGAGACATTCAGCAACCACTGTGAGAGGAAAAAAAACTAAGTGGCTGGCTATATCATTTGGACTGGATAGATCTCAAGGAATGAAGGTTCCCAAGTAGGAAACAGCCAATTCAAGACACTGATGTCAATCGAGTGGCAAACTTTCCCTCCCCTTCTCTCAGCTACATACTTCTATGTCTCTGGTGACTCTTCAGTATGTCAATCCAGCTCACCAAACCTGTAGATAATTAACCCAAGCAAAAAAGTAGAACAACTTTCCGTACATTAGCACAAGAAAGAGTAGAGGACTAGCCCTTTTGACCACAGAAAGTCGTTAAATTGCCTTTGCTGTCTCATGAAGAAGGCAGGCTAACACTCCAGGCAAAATTTTGACCTACTTTCATATACTGAAGACCACATGGACACCTGAGAAAGGTGTGCGTAAGAGCAGCTCAAAGAGCTCTCAAAGCTCTAAGTGTTACGCAGAGAATTTTAAAAGGAAAGCAAGAGAGAAGTGAGGTATAAAAATCCAGACACAAAGCGATGCCAAAGAAACTTGCAAGAAAATATGAAGACCGCTTAAGCTACCTTCTCTTCACTTCAACAGCATCCAAGTTTAGCTATGCTTTATTGAGATGCACACAAAATCTTCTATCTTAAATCACAGCACAGAAGCAAGCAGTAAAACTTTGACTGCTTTCTGACACCAAGGGAGCAGACTGAAATCAGATGCCCAATTCCCAACAAACACTAACAGCAATCTTTTGCTTACCTATTCTTCGTATCTTTGAAAGTCTCTCTCCTGTTATAGGAGAAACACATGTAAGGAACCTTGCAGCCTCACAGGCTTTGCTACATGTACTTTATTTTACACATGCACTGACACTATTATGTATACCAAAGTATGGACTTTTTCTAGTATTAGGCAAGATATCCAAACCAGTTTTTACATCAAGATGAACCAATTTGGTTTCAGCTAATAAAGCTTTTGCACTTAGTATGCCTTCTTTGGTCTTATCTTTATATTCATTTCTATTAAGAAGAAAATTAATCTCTCAAGTTCAATACATACTCTTTCCAATTCAAACATTCTTCCTACATATTCCGGTTTTGGGGGGTTTTTTTGTTGGTTTTGGCTGGGTTTTTTTTGTTTTTGTTTTTGTTTTTGTTTTTTTTTACCCTGAAGCTCCCCCTTCCCAGCATTCTCCCAGGAAAGTATGGCCATACCTACACTATCTTTTAGAAGGAAAGTTTTAAGAGTATTGGAAATTCAAAATATAAATTAACTAGTTTTGAAAAAACTTCCAAGCATTAGACTCCATAAGCTACTACCACATAAAAAAATCATAGTGGCTGTGTCAGAAGAATATCATTCTAGAAGCAATGTCCAGAATACACTTAAAAAGGCGATTAACAATAATAATATTTACCATCTTCTTACCAATATCAGATATATTTGAAATGGGTAAGCCAGAGACCATCAAAACTCACAGTGTGGCCAATGCATTTTACTACCCTGATTAAAAAAACTAAGGAACCTGACCTGCTAAATGTCGTTTGTTCCATCTGATTATGCCTGCAATTTAATGATATCGCAAAACTGTATCCCCATAAGTTATTGGAAGTGTGATGCTTTATGCCTTTTAAAATCAAGTTTGTAAAGACTGCCAGTATTTTTTGAAAACCTACGTGAACTAAAAACACTTAAGATGACAGCACATAGCTAAAGACAGCCAACTCAGACACATACTAAACACATTTGCTAATGAACACCTAGTTTTCAAAAATATGTACTTGAGTATATTCCTTTGAGAAGACTTTAGTTGTTTTTAAAAGTTTTCATGAAAAAAAATCTGGCCACAGGCATTGGATGCTGGTAAAATGTAAGAAAAAACACCAACCCCCCCCACACTCCCCGTAGAGTTTGTCCAGTTTACTGGTTATTTGATTGGGAACAGAAATATGCAAGGCCTCTGTGAAAAGTGAAGCACAGCAAAAGATGAAAATATAATTTTAAAAAAAAATAGTTATAGAACAGAAATATCCTTTTGTCAGATCTGCAACACCATACAAACCAAAGAATTTAACCTAAGAATTCCTGCTTTACCTCACCAAATTAGCCCATTTTTAGGAAGATAGCTGAACTTGTTTTACAGGCTTAAACTGGTAACAGAATTCACCATAACCCAATTTCTCCAATGACTCATATGAAAAACTTGTACCCTTTCTTGGTTTGAATGTATCTAGTTGCAGCTCTCAAACGACAGAGAAAGGAAGAGACAGCTCAGAAATTAAGTGGCTATTCAATGCACAGGTACAATCCTCAGCGCACACACACACATAGACAGCAGGTGGACAAACATCGCACATACTTTCAGAGATTTAACATCTTAACTGAGGCTTGGACCAAGTCTTCAATAGGTTTTAACTGTTGAATGATCTCTAAACTACTAAAATACACAGCACAAGAATGTTACTTTAAAATTATTTCCTTTTGTTACTAAAATCAGTATACCGAACTTGAAGGGCAGTTATAATTTTCTTGTAACAAAGCCTGAAAGTTAAACCAGCAGGATATTTCTCTTTTATTTATGTCTCAAGCAAAGAACTATCAGAGTTTGAGGGTTTTTTGTTAAAATTTTTTGCAGTTTCTTGTTTTACAGAATAGCTCACTAAGTAACACCCATGTTAACCTTTCCTACACAGAGCTTTCCAATTCTAAATGTAATTTTTCTAGGTCTAGCCTTTCACAACTAATTTCACTTCTCAAAGGTCTGATCACCTGCAAACAAACATGCAGCTCCATCTGACTTCATGCAAAGTTTGACAGGAACTTTACTTACCAAGTGCAGCTTCTCTGATGTGATTATCTTCAAAGTTTCTTACTCCTGGGTCTCAACTCAAGATTGGCAGAACCCTCCTAGTTTTCACTGTTTTTTTGACACTTGAAGCTAGCATTTGCAAGGTAGAGCCTCCAAATGGCTGCTGAATAGGCCACCATCAGCCAAAAGCCTGCCGAGTATAAATGTTTGCCAAATGTTCTATTCAAAACTTCCAAATTTGCAGGAGACAAAGCTACTGAAGGGAAATATCAACTCAAGAGCTAAAATTCACCCTAAGAAATTTAAAACAATATGCAAGATAATCACCACAAGGGAAGGACACTCCTAGAATAGTGACAAAACCAGAACAAACAAAAAAGAAAAACCAGAGGTCAATAAATAAGAATTCTACAAGCTGTGTCCCTACAGCAGTGGTTTACAGCATGTAATTTTCACCTCGCTCTTGATAATGCCTGTGAATAACCCTGCTCTTCCGATGCTTAAGTAGAGGGATGTTTCAAAGGAAAAATAATTAGAAACTGTGAATGCTGAAGCAATTGGAAAGATACAGCTGCTTGCTTAATGATGGGACAAGACCACCAAAAGCACAGTTAACAATCATAAGTTTTCAGATACAAGATGAGAAAACTAAGATACTCATCAAAATATCAAACAGCTTGCAATCTTGCTGCAAAAGGAAAAATCACCTTTTCTGTCTTGAATTCCACACTACAGAATTGCTTTGGACTGAAGATGGTTTTCTTCTCTAAAACAACAAAAAAATAGTAGATGCAAAAGTGATTTTCTTCCACCCCTACAAGGTTCAAGAATAGGATGAAGCCTTGTTTTTGTTGAAGACATTATCTCATTCTGTTATAAAAAGCCAGGTGTCAAAACAGGAAATGTACTTTTAAAGGCATTTTAGTCTGGACACGTAAAGCAAGTCACAACCTAATAACCAAATCATGCCTTTATGCTACTAATAAGTTTCTAGACTTGTAGTTATGAAACATAAACAACTATTATTTCAAACTCTAAAGAGAGTTTTCCAAGTTATGCACATACGTATTAGAAGAAAAAGAAATGGTTTACAAAATGTGAATGCCTGCTTTTCTTACCCCTACAAACAGATGAATAGGCAAAGGCCCAGGACACATTTACAGCCTACCTTCTTTTTCAGATATATATGCAAACTGGATGCTAACACATTTTATCATCATTATAACTGAATGGAATTTTGAAGCAAGATCCATCTTAGCTCCCAGATCACTGAAGGGATTTCGAAACCACCAGCCTCTAGTTCTTAGATATTAAGATCTGGTTCCAGAAAATAAATTTGGCGCTTAGAAAAGGTCTAATTTTCTTAAAGTATTTTAGATGTCCAGTACACTACTTATTAGCTCAGAAGCAACTTCTTTGAAGTAAGTGTAATGTGCATTAAAAGCTCATTATCAATATTAACCTAAAATTGAAATATTCACTTTTTAAAAATAGCTTTTAGAAATCGCAAACAAGTTTAGATATACATTTATTAAGTAATCCCAAAAGCAGGGCCCACAATGTAATAACATTAACCAGCATACCTATGTCAGAAAACAAATAGTAATCATTAAGAATAAGACTTCCTCCAGAAGATTCAGAGTGAAAAACATTAAAAATAAAAAAAATCTCAAAACCAAAAAATCACTTTAGATGGGTTTGGAAACACTCAAAGAATCCTTTGCAGCAGAGTTATTAACATGACTTCCAAATGAGTTCTGGACATAGAATCTCAAGTTCACAGCATGTATGCAGTTCTATAAATTGCATAACAAAACTAATAGATCTTGACACTTATTACTATGCAGTCAGTAATAGTGGAAAATTAAGGCACATCGAAATCAAACGATTTTCAAAAGTAACCCTTTTACATTTGCATAAGGCTCTCCAGTAAGATGTTTCAGAACTGTCAAGTCCTATACAAAATGGACACAGGAGACTTCGCTGTACTACATACACAATGGCCAAAATATCTCCTTGCACATGTATTTGTCCTTATGTGAGAAAAACCAAGTACACATTTTGACTGAGTTTGCCTGGAATTTATGTAAACATTGGGGCTTCATCTTTTTCTACAAGGAGACATGAAACAGGGCAGAAGCATAAGAAACGCTGGAATGAAATCTGAACATGAGGAGCCTGCTAGTATCCACTTCTACTTTAGGTTCTCATTTCATGCTTGCTCCTGGTTTGAAAGGTTCTTTTACAACTACTGTAAAAAACTACACTCTTTACTGGGATTTTGTGCCCCAAAACATTCAATTGGCATGTTTAAGCTTTGGAAACAGCTTAATTCAAACAACACAATGTAGGCAACAGGACAACCTGAAGTGTCAGTATAAAGCAGTTCATCAAAACCAGTAATATGCTCAAACAATTTCCAGTAGAGATAATGAGAACTCTGAGGCCAATTTCTTACACTGACCTTTATGACAGAAGTACTAGGCAAGAGATAAGGCAAATTCCAAATACATTAAGCACACCTATCCTTATTGACTGATTAGTGGCAGAAGGGGACTACCTCAATACTTCACAACAGCTTTTTGTGATCAAAAGTAAAACAAGATTATGGACTGTATTTTCATATGTGAAATCAGTATGTATCTGTGTTTAGTTTGAGCACTTGGATCACAAAGGGGAAAATTCCAAGTCTCCCTCAGGAGATGGGAGAGGGCATCAGTTCTAACAAATGGACAATAAAACCTCTGGCTGTCTTGAGCTACCTGCATCAAACTCTTTTGCAGAGCTTTTTCATTTACATGATCAGCTAATTTTAAGTACCAAATCACTAATTACTAGTTGATAGGAGTCTTTTGTGGCTAGGGTAAGATAGTTACACTACAAAACAAAGTCACCTGTCACAGTATGCAGGGTACAAAAGCCCTATGTGAGCCCTGTCTGATTCCAAACAACGCAGCCCTACGCATCTCTTCTCATCGCTCTAGGCTAAGAGTGTGCTAGATTTATAAGTGTGTCCCAGAAATCTCCACGAGGAGCTGACAGCCCTCTCCATTTTCTTAAGCGCTCAAGGTAACATCAGCAAACACAACCAGCACCTCAGGATAGAGAAAAACTTTGAGACAGATGGTAGGACAGATATAGTCAGTTTTAAAGAATAGTTTTGCTGAGCGATCAGGGCTTGAAGCCAGGAAGTTATTTTCCTTCCTCCTTAGGTATCACTCCTGAAACACAGAAAGGAAGGAAGAAAAAGAAATCAAAGAAGATGCCAGCTCCTAAGTAACAAGTGCAAAAGGAGGTAACAAATGTTGCAAGACACCGAGTCACAAAGCACAAATGATGATGAATCAAGAATGGCAGCAAGCTAGTACCAGACACCTGAGATGAAGGCCTTGAAAAATGATGACATTTTACTGAACAGAAAACAGATTTGGACTAATAAATAGCCCTTAGACACTGACTGAAAACCTGCACAAGAAAAAGGAACAAGCACTGAAGAAAAAAGCTGGGTTGTTTGGAGCACAGCATTTAAACTCGGTCACAGGCATCACAATAGTTACAAGGGGTCTTGCTTCTGCTCTGTTCTCACCAATGCTCTTTCAAGAGTCAAAACACTGTAAGAACCTGGATATTCTGCTAGTCTAATGGGTTGAGCCCAAGGAGTGAGAGAATTTTTTCATGAAGTCTTCTAAAGTACTTACACTAAGAAACAGTAAAATGACAGATCCTGCTGAAACCTGTTGAGTCCTTCACAACTGGATAAATTAAAAGCATGAATGTTTATTTTAAAGAAAACTTTTAAAAAATCCTAGCACTTGTTTTCTAAAACTCCTTTAAGCTTTCTAAAAATATAACTTTCAATGATATTAAAGAGACTTCTTTGATGAAGCATGTTTTGATCTATTTCTACTACACCCCTATTAAATACCTGTCTGATGATCGTCTTGACCAACGTCCTCTGTCAGATTCTGCAAGAGAGCAGGAATGAAACAGTTAAACAAGATGGTGATCTTCATTGTTCAGTCATGTTTTTAACTTTTATTTAATGGAACATCTAGCTAAGATTGCAAAGCCTCTGTGTTTTCAGTTCATATTTATCTAATAAGTTACCCTTGCAATTTTATCTAAAAAGTTCAAGGACAGTCTTTAAATAATTTTAATTATTTTTTTTTTTAATCAAAACCGTATCAAACTATGTTTCAAGAGCAGAAATAACTATCCATTGCATAGGGAATTTTACACTGTTGTACTGAACAATTCCATTAATAAATGCATTTAAAAGACTGATAGAAATGGCTTTGCTTAAGGATAAACACACATACACATTCTAAAGAAAACTGACTAAAAGCCAACTGAAATCTTGGAAATGCGTTACCCCCTTTTTTAGGCAGTGTCTTTTCCAGTAAATTTGCAGTGTACACACAGAAGCCATATCAGCATTTCCAGCTATGGCTACAATAAAACAAATGCATGGACAGTCTTCAAAACAATCTTGTTTCAGTCTTTGCATGGCTGTAAGAGGACAGCTTTGCTCATTCAGTGTTTTCCACAAGAACTGTAAGAAACTGGATAACAATTACGATGACCATTATTTGATATATCTAAGAAAGCTTCTTCTATGAAGACATCAAAATCCAGTATTGCAGTGAGCAGTGCTCAAAATCCGCTCTGACCCGCAGAGTATAATCTTTCACCTTTTACTAACACTGCTTATCTCTTAACAGATTCAAACCCAACGGCCTCTCATACAAAAAGGCAGTCAGTTTTAAAAAGTGTAATCATTTAATTATTTCAATCACAAGACATTCTGGACTAAAGCCCTAGATGTTCTGCTGAGAGAAAATGGCAAGTCATTACCAGCCTATTGAGGGTGTGGTAAATCTTGTGAATATTTGCCAGTGTTGATAGGTGAGAATTCAGTTGAAAATCTAGACGGAACAAAAAAAAAAAAAGTTTTAAACTTTCTGGTTTCCAGTTGTAGCAATTGAGATCTTCATATGTTCTGGTCATTTAATAAAACCATGAAACAACTGTAAAATAAAAGCCATTTTGACACTTTTTCAGCATCAATATTTTCAACGCTGTGTGGATTCAGTAAATGAAATCTGCAAAAGATATCCTACGTATGCATTTTTCTTCAGGCATGGATGGCCCTCAGCAAAACAGAACTATATGAAACTATAGCTAAACACAAAACCATATTCAAATATGTATATTAAAAAAATAATTACAACATTTTTTCCTTTAAATTGGGAATCATCATAATTTCCATGCTACCCAGTCCTTCTCTTCTATATACTCCAAAATTAAAGTACCACATAACACTTTAAAATCATTATTTTAAATGCTGTTTTTTTAAAAAAAATGATTTTATTAATGCACACATACTTGCCTTTATATTCATTTCCTTGCAAAACTAAGTGACTTGAATACCCTTACACAGCTGAAACATGATTTTTCTATAATGAACCAAAGGCCATAGAGCAGCTGTTAAGACCAGAGCCAATAAAACCGAAAATAAAATATTCTGACACTTTATGAAAGAAGCCACAGCATAGATGTTAACTTTGCTTCCCTGTTCCAAAAATAAAACACTTGAGTTTGCTTCAATAGCAAAAAAATGGCGAACTATTTTTTCTCTATTCTTTTAAATCCCCAATTTTTGCTAGAAATACACCTAGCACAAAACTGGAAAATAAGTAATTTACAAAAAAGATCAACTGTGATCCAGCCAGAGAGTGTGCAAGCCAACAAGAATCTCAGAAGCTGGACACAGACCAGCTGACAGGGATCGAAGACAGCCAACTACTATACAATATTTCCATTTAAGCTAGAAGTAAATTAGCTACCCCACTGGAACTCATGTGCAAAAACCCCTTAATTAAATAGAGACATGTACTATACGACAAGCAAAGTATTTCAAGCAAAATTCTTCTATATGTGAAAAGCTGTATGTGTGTATCCAGCTAGCGTCACCATCTAGTTAATACATTAAAGCATTTCCACTATGAGGCATTTAATTTGGCTCTGCCCATAGCTGATACAAGATGCAAGTAGGGTCAAAAACATAATTCCCATGTTTCCAACCCTAGCATTTCAAATTAATGCTCTCAATATACACTTCAAATTATCCAGAATCTAAGTATAAACAAAAGTCATCATTAAATATCAGATCCCCACACTGCTATGAAGTTAAGATGCAGACCTGCAGGAAATGCCTGCAGCAAGTGCACTTGTTACACACATTGTTATAGAATTCTCTTGTCACAGTGAACAAAAAAAAAAATTCAAGACACCTTCAGGAATCATACACTTAATTTATTATGTTGCCTAGAGAGTATCATTTCACTAATTGTTACCTATTTCTTAATGTATTGTCCCCAGTCCACCACCACAGCAATAGAATCATAGAATGTTAGGGGATGGAAGGGACCTCTGGAGATCATCAAGTCCAACCCCCCTGCCAAGCAGGACCATAGAATCTAGGGCAGGTTACACAGGAACGCATCCAAACGGGTCTTGAAAGTCCCTAGAGAAGGAGACTCCACAACCTCTCTGGGGAGCCTGTTCCAGTGCTCTGTAAGCCTCACAGGAAGAAGTTCCTCCTCATGTTGAGGTGGAACTTCCTGTGCTCTAGCTTCCATCCACTGCCCCTTGTCCTATCGCAGGGCACAAGTGAAAGGAGGTTGCCCCTTTCTTCNATCTCTGTCCCTCTTGAGCTGGGGAGCCCAGAACTGAACACAGTACTCCAGGTGAGGTCTCACTAGGGCAGAATAGAGGGGGAGGAGGACCTCCCTCGATCTGCAAGTCTGTAAGTCAGAAGTGCCAAAGAAGGAGTTTCCAACTCTAGATATACTTATCTACATGAAGTCAAAGACATTTCAGATCTTCTTACCAAGATATGATAGGAAGATCTTGCATCTTGAACAGGGTGCTACATTTTTTCCTGCATTAAGTGCTCAATAAAGCTCCATTTTTACTAGTCAAACAATATTAAATAGAATCATTCTGAAAAAAAAAAAAAAAAAGCAACCCCAAGTTTCTTAGCCAACCTTCAATTAATCATAAAGGAATTTTTAAAAAAGGGAGGCAGGAAAAAGGGGAATATAAAAGCCATTCCAAGAAGGGCAAGATTAAAAGGTAAGATTTATTTTGTTAACTGCCAGAACGGACGAAGCTTTCTGGAATATAAGTTTTTAAATTTCCCTCGTTGGTCGGCCTAAAATCTACAAAGAACATGAGTATTTGAAGAAACCAGTTATACCTGTGGGTAACAAGCTGAGAACACTGGCCAAATATTTTATGCTAAACTTATATTAAACAATAATTTTTGAAGGTACTCTTAAAAACAACAGAAAAAAATACCTAATATATATAATCCTACATTTTAAAGTATCACCTTTAACATAAAACATTCCTTGGCACTTCAAAACACATCATTCATGCCTGTTTCACACATCCACTGGAAATACCCTTACAATTTTAAGCTGTTATATCAAAAATAAGTTACATAATTATGATGGACTTAGAGGGGTTACACAAATGTATTTTACAGCTCTTATATAACAAGCATAATATCTTGGTTCCACACAGACTGGTGTATCCATGTGAATATGAAGGATCAGAGTCCGAAGTTTTCTTTATTCCACATGGCAAGCTCACAAAATAGGGATTCTATCCAAAACCAGGCTTCTTTTACAGTAACTGTTACAAAAGCAAACATGAGCAGCAGCCAATGCATTAGGGAAGTTAAGCTACAGCTCAGGCCACCTTCTGAACTGGTCATAGTGTTGTTGTACCTATATTGCAAGGAACATATACAAAGTACCCTATGCCACTGAAAAGCCGTATTTTGAAAAAAACATTTTTGAAGAAACAGAATTAAAAAAAAAAAATCTCCCAGGCCCAAATAACCTTCCTGAAAATTAGCCAAGGGACAATGGTGTAGTCAACATGACAAGCGATTCAACACCTGGCTGCAACTGTATGCTTCAGAAACATGCCCTTTACCCTCCACCTCCTGAACTTCTACACTTACTATGCAGCCTCTGGTCTGTGCCTCCCTGACCCTCTTGGCCAGCCCACTACCCCAGGAATCTTATCCACAAAAAATACAAACAAACCGGTGGTCTCAATCAGATCCCCAAGGAGATATAACATCAGCTAAGATCAAGCTCAGAGTTAGAGCATGAAACAGGAAAGGTCCTCCCAAGTAGGAGCAACATGGTCTTCTGTGGAGGCAGCAATCAACTGTGCATCCAAGTCCCACTGTGAGAAGAACAATACATCACACGAAGCTCCACACTCAGTAGCTGACTGTATGATCTTTATATGAAGAAAGCCATCACGTGTGAAGCTTTTTCACCTGAATACAAGAGTTTCAAAGCACAGCAATTGGTCTGAAAATATTTTCCTGCAGAAATACTTTATAGCACAGTACCACACAGTTTATTGACCTGGGATCAGAAGAAGGAGACCTGCTAGCCTTGTGACTACTGTGCTGGAATGTTTGCTCAGACTTTAAGAGGTGTATGTCAAACAAGGGTATGCATTTTGTTGATTAAATTATTTTTTCATGCAGACATTGGCTTATCTTTAGCAAGAATTGAAGCAACAGAAATTCCAAATGGTATTAAACACTTTGCAATAATTCAGAATCCAATGGCTAAAGAAAAACAAAACAAAACAAACAACCAAGTAAAAGAATTGCAAATACAGAATCTGGAAAGAAATGCCAGAGCCAGCCTAATATAATGAAATCTAAACCCTGTCTGCAGTTTATCATTAACACTGAAGATTAAGTGTTAATGTCTGGGTTAGTCAATTAGTTACGATCATACACACTTTAAAAGCAAGTAGTTTAAAAATAACTTTTAAAACATTGTCCTGGTTTGAGTTAGAATCAAACTAATTCTGTTCAGTGATCTTACTTTTCAGCTGAGTCTTTTCTAACTAACTGCACTTTCTGAAGCTAACAGCATGTTTTCACAGACAGTGTCTGCTTCTAGCAGTGGTAATGCTCTATGTTTAGAGTTACTGCCAAGGACTGGTGTGTGCAGACCAAGGTCACTGCTAACTCTTGTGTACCATGTCAGGGGGTGCAGAAAGTGAAAGGCTGCACCTGCGGGGAGGAGCGGCCAGGACAGGTGACCCTAAACTGACCAGTGAGGTATTCCATCCCATATATGTCATGCGTAGTTATAAAGCTGAGGGGTCACAAGGGTCAATAGCTTCTTCCTCTTTTTCGATGGCAGGCATCTGAGGACTCCATACATTCCGCCTTTGGTCCCAGTCTGTGTGTTCCTGAATCCAGCAGCAGAATCCAGCTGAGCCCAGTCTGGGACTTCCCCAGTGCCTGCTCCACAGTATCAGTGGTGAGGGTGACATAATTGCCATCAGTGGAAGAAGGGGTGAGGAGGGCGCAGGTTTGGATTCAATACTGATGCTGTGTGTATTTGTATGTATTCAATTTTATCATCTTCATTAAAACTATTTCAATTTTCTTTCCTAATTCGTAATTCTCTCTCACACATTCCCCTTCTCTCCCATTTGGGAGGGGGACCAACAGTGATCCATAAGTCTCTCTACCTTACTCCTTTCCCCTCCCCTTCTCGGAGGGAATGAGGGGTTAATAGAGAGCATCTGTTATAGGTCTAGCAGACCGACTCTAAATCTTGACAAAGATTATGGATGAAGATTTATACTATGGACCTAACAGTTATGGAGAGGCTGAAGAAACAAAAGATAGCTGGGCTTGCTTCCATAACAAACTAGGCAAAAAAAAATTCTACACCCCCTCAGCAAGACAAACATGACATACAATGAATGAACAAACAAAATCATAGAACCATAGAATGTTAGGGGTTGGAAGGGACCCCTGGAGATCATCAAGTCCAACCCTCCTGCCAAGCAGGACCGTAGAATCTAGGGCAGGTTACACAGGAACTCATCCAAACGGGTCTTGAAAGTCCCTAGAGAAGGAGACTCCACAACCTCTCTGGGGAGCCTGTTCCAGTGCTCTGTAAGCCTCACAGGAAGAAGTTCCTCCTCATGTTGAGGTGGAACTTCCTGTGCTCTNTGCTGGACACACTCATCTTAAGGCACCCCAGGATACCGTTGGCTTTCTTGGCCACAAGGGCACATTGCTGTCCCATGGATAACTTCTTGTCCACCAGGACCACAAAAAACTCAACATATCTTAAATATAAGCAAATGATACAGGTTGACTGAACTTGAATACTCTACCGGAAAGTAAAGTAGTTTTCATCTGAAATGAAAAAACTTTTAAGATCAAGTCCAGTTTTTAAATAGAGGGATAATATATTGCCAAACTATTCAAAGGAAACTACAAAAGGATATCTAACAAAAAAAGGGAATATTTCTGCCTATGTACCTGTTCACACATAGACACATACCTACTTGACTGAAAACTTTAACTTCGTTCCTGCTGTCAAAATTATTACTTTAAAGCTTGGACAAAACAGATACAGAGTACACAATGATCTACTAAAAACCTAGTAAAAATAACAACAGTACTGAAGCAGATCAGCAGCTAACTCTAAGTTTCATTTAAAAGCTTCTAGATTATTTTTCTGAGCAAATAGAAAATCTATACAAAAACCTCACAGTAACAATGGGTCTAAAAATATGTACCTATGGCATTTATATGGCACATCTGTCTAGGATAAAACTCTACATTAAAAATTAAGTATGGAAGTAGTTGTAGCAGTCATTTTTATTCCTGCTAAGATATATCTGACTCATTACAAATATTGAGGATTATCTTCTGTAACCTTCTCAGAAAAAAATTAGCTGGAAAACACATACTAGGCAGGCCCATCCCTGAAAATTAAAATTGAATGTTTATGATTTTAACTTAATTGGTTTCAAATAATAGAACTGGAGAAAAATTGTAGTAGTACTAGAAATAATAGTTCAAAGTACTGCCTTCTTAATTTGTTTTAAATAAACTTTGCTTATCCAAAACAATAATCATTTAATCTTCTATCCTACATCATTTCATGCTCTGCAGTCTCCTTACAGAATTATCCTAACAGTAGGACAATTTATATCGACGAATGAACTCAGAAGTTCAGATCTGAAACCTACACATGGTGAAAGCCTTCAATACTTATCTTCAGAATTTCTGTACTCGTTACTCAATGCAGAAAACAAAAGAAAAACGTGCACCAGTTTTATTTTCATTTACACAAAAACATTACAGCACACCTAAAAACTGAGATTCCCAAACTGCAGTACAGACCAGCTAGGAGCTGACTCTGCTTTCTTGTCAAAAGCAGGATTAAGAATTCATTTCCAACGTGCCTGTAGCTGAATCCGCACAGGCACTGACACACTTTAGCAGGGGCAGCCTGCAGAAGAGACCTCTCTCCTGGTTTGTAGTGTGACTGCAAGCATGTGGGCATGGGGAGGTGAACAAGAACAGGCTGGAAAAGTAGGGTCTGCGGTGATTTGGTGGGGTCAAACATAGGACATGATTCAGAAAGTGATGGAAACAGAAGTGAATTCCAGCCTGGATAGTAAGGAAATGCAATTAAAAGGAGAGAGAAGTGGGATGATCCATCCTAGCTTGAGAAGCAACAGGCCCTAGCCATTAGAGCTAAAGACACGGTGCTGCAGGACATTTCTCCTGCACGCATGCATACAGAGCCCCACCAAGCTCAGAGCTACTGCTGACAACAGCAGTATCCAAAATCGTTGCAAATTTGTGTACATTTGCCAAACACAGCAACCTAAAATGTTTTGAAGCAAAACACAGAGTGACTTAAGCTATTAAAAAACAAAACAAACCTACAAAAATCCCAAACAACAAAATGTGGTTGAAATTACATTCATGAAATGAAAAAACACTTAGTATTTTAAGCTAAACATTCACATTGAACTCTTAACATCTGGTGTTACAACACACAATCAGCCACTCAGTTTATCTGCAACAAAATATTTTAAAATTACTGCACATTACACGGATAGGGAAAATCATTGATCTTCCACCCACCCCCCCAGAACAAATCCTTATTCTACCTAGGCATTTAAAAAGTACCCTGATCTGAAGAGCTTGTTTACAAAAAGAACTACAGCAGTTTAAAGTTCATTGAAAATTTTAGAGCAATTTAAGCAATGCAGAAGTTGTGTAACTGTTGCTTTAGTCTGAATGCATCTCCATTTACCTTAAATTGACTTTGAACAAATAAGAGCCATGCTAACAGATGCAATACTAACATACAGAGTAAAAACCCCTGCACACTGGCTCATGGGGGTTTTTAAGGGTTGTTTTGTTTGGGGGAGGTGGTTGGGTGTTTTGTTTTGCTTTGTTTTTTATAGAAAATATCTAACACTGATCATATTTCTGGTGCAAAACATCCATTCTGTTGCTGCAAACACCACTTGTGTACCTACTAAATGTATTGGACAAGTGTTCCTGGTGGAAATTCTTGCCAAAATATAATAAAGCTGGAGTGACCAGCCACAGTTAGAAAAGAATGAGTAAAAGCAGTGGTTAATTAGAACTAATTTAAATCTTGTTTTGAAAGCCTGTATTAGAAATCAAACTGCATTTCAGTGACTCCATGTTACTCAGACTGTGAGCAGACATTCTTTCAGTCTACAATTCAAGAACATAGGAAATAGAGCTACAAAGCACTTAATACAGAACCAATTTTACACCTATTTGATGCAAAGTGTTCATTCAGTCTCTTACTCTACCATCAAATTAATTCAAAAAAGTGTCAGTGAATGAGTTTTGCATCATCAGCTGCTATGGCCGAAGAGTTGTTTGCCAGCACTGCTCTTAACTTCATGCCAGATGAGGTGTCATCTGTCACCCTACAAAGGGCACAAAGCTAATAAAACCTGTGTATCTCGTGCTCTAGCTAATTCAGCAGAAATGCTACCCCGCCAAGTACACACTGCTATGGTATCCAGCACTATGCAGATCTGGTGTACATCACGATGGGTCTGCAATAGCCTAGAACAGCTATGCCAGGCAAAAGCATTCCTGCACCAGCTGTTTGCTTCTTCCTCTCTGCCAAAAGTTAGAGACCCTGCAGCTCTGCCAGCAGCACAGGTCATGGGTGCACTCTCTAATCCACTTCAGGCAAAAATATCAACCCTGTCAATTTAGGCAATTTAAGTAAGTGGCAAGAGCTAACCCAGACACATTTGATTGAGTGGATTAGAGAGTGCTCCTGCAGACCACTTTACCAGTAGAGCAAGGGAAGCAGTAATCCACAGCTAATGAGCAGTAATGAGCAGCTGCAGTAGACAGGGTCCCACAGTCTGCACAGCCACACATCTGCATCAAGTGTCACAGAGGTGTGTGTCACACCAGCTTGTTCCCGAGGGCAAGCTAAAGCCTTGCAACTCTAACAACAATATACCCATACACACAAAACTATATATATATATATATATATACACACACAACTATATGTATCTGTATAAAACATTTATTTCTATCTCTTTATGAGCCTTATGTTTAAACGCAGACCTATGATTTTCAATCAAACACCTTAATTGGACAGTGTAAGGAAAATGCTGGCACATTTAAAGTAAGAGGCTTGAAGCCCTTATTAGTAGTTTTATTTATTATAGAAAAAATAACCACATTATTAAATGCTCTAATATTTAAATTGGATACAGGAGTTGTACATTTTCATGGGATGTACTGAACTTCCTAGCACAATGCTTTCTTGGCAAGCACAGGACAGACAAATTAAGCAAGATTTCCTCTTCTGCTTGAAGACACAAACAAAACTACAGAACAATGCTTTGAAAAAGCTCAGTGTCTTTGATTTCAATATCTCAAAAAAAAAGGGGAAAAAGTAAAGAAAAATGGGATTAATAATTCATTGAAAGTTAGCACAAAAACTACTCAGACAAAAATAAATCTAAATCAGGTGCTGCAATTACACAGATGAAATCTCATCCCGATACAAAAGAATGAAGAGAAACAGTGAGAGGCAGACTATTTACCCACCTAACTCGCCTTACTGAATGGCCTTGCACAGAGAAGACATTTCCAATTATAGTTATTGGAGTGACGAGAAACTTTTAAGCAAATATTTGCAATGGAAAAAAGTTGATGTTTCTCACATAATATGAAAAGTGCCTATTCAGTCTCAGAAAGTAAAAGGGAGACTGACCAAAAAAGTATTAATGGAGTTTGTATCATAAGAACAGAAAAGAATCTAAGGATCAAAGAGAAGGCTCAAAAGAAATCTTCAGTCAAGAAACAATCATAAGCAAGTTTCTGTATGTGCAAAGATAAGCTATGAACACTTCTCGTTTCAAGCATTTAAATCAATGAGGAAAAAATAACTACTATAAAACTACAGATAATGAAGCTAGTTAATAAAGGAAAACATTCCTATTTAAAACAATACATATACAAGGCCAAGAACTGCAAAAAAATAGTATTGAGGTCAAAGATTCAATCATTCTAAGGGATGCCAGTAACAGCTGAAGATTGAGAAACAGTACTTGTTTTCTGCAGCAAAAATAAATTTTTAAAACCCCAAACTACATAGTCTAAACATCCTACATGAGGGAGTACTAGAATATTTGTAACTGTGGCTTACCTACATGTAATGCGTCTTTTTTGGACAGGGCATATGACAAAAGCCACTGAGCAGAAGACATTTTCTAGAATAATTATCCTTCCATTTCCAACATGAGGCAGTTATTTGTGCCTCCAACCACCAACATACAATGATCTCTAAATATAAAGGTAAAATAAACCAGAACCGCTACAGAAGTTACATAACCTTGTGAATCAGAGCCTTTACCAGGCCGCCCCTGTCCAATCTCTCATTTTGAAAGACATGGGAGGATTCAAGGAAATCCAGGCCTTATGCAGCATTTCTTTCCATAATTGCTTTCAGGACTTTGTCCAAAACTCAGACCATCATTCATTAATGCATGATCAAAGCTTCAATTTTCATTATCTTTCCCATAAGCAAGTTCTGCAGTAATAAAGCGTCTCAGAGCTGCAACTCCTTGCACAGCGAGAACATGTTCCTGGGAGATTTCAGAGGAATCAGAACGTCGTTCTGCCGCGACAGCTTTGTGCTCGGAATGACAGCCTCATCGCTCCGGCGGACGGGGATGGAGCCTGCTCCTGAACCCCACTGTTACCCCACAGCGACGCCGGTGTGTGACCAGCCCCCGCCCGGCAACCTGCCCACAGCATAACGTCCCGCCTGCCCTGAAAGCGGAGCCAGGAACTACACTGCAGAGACAAAGCCCTCCCTGCGCTCCTCCACAACAGGCGGCGCGATCCCCGCTCGCTCCTGCCCCGCCTTCTCCTTGCCCCGAAGCCAGACGGCCGTGCCCCAGGCCGCGTCCTACCCCGCCGAGCGGGCAGGGGCCGGCGGTGCCCCGGTTCTCCCGGGGACTCG